>VOMN01081454.1:0-12305 GCA_014899125.1 Orchestia grillus | reverse complement strand
GTCTAGTATGTTATCGAGCCTAGTCGGGACTGTCACGTATTGATATGTGAGAATATGTGAATATTTACCAGAATATGAGAATGAAATTTACCAGAGATCATGCCGGAAAATTTAAACAAAACAGAACAAGATCTATTGACAACCCTAAAACCAAGAATGTAAAAAAATGTGTGGGACAAAAGAATTTGGCCAGAAATAAGTATAAATCATTAGTGTCTAGTGGTGTGACCTTTATTTGCAATAACAGAATGGAGAGGATTACTGTAACTGGAACCTGAATTTAACACTCCATTAATGGTGTCTTGCTCCATTCTTACATGCAGATGATCATCAAACCAGCGAAATTTTTTGGCCTCATTCTGTGCACAGGAGTTTTGAATATTCACCACAAGTTTTGAACGGGGTTTGAGGACAGGCGACTGAGTAAGCCGCAGAAGGGTACTTATTTTCCCATTTGTGAACGATTCTTTTGTTAATTTCGCAGTATGTTAGGGGTCATTGTCTTGCCGGGAGATCCGTTTTTGCATGCCGTAGAATTTACTTGCGCTGGGAAGCAGCTTTTGTTCCAGTATCTGCATGTTCGTGAAATTGTCAATTTTTCCATCAACGATGTGGAGGTCCCCGACATCACGGACAGTACACCAGTCATACATCATGATGCTGCCTCATCCATGCATGAAGGGAGGAATGGTCTTCTTGGGATTATATGCAGTCCCTGCTCCTCCAAACATGGCGAGCGTCGTTACGGTTGCAAAGTTGAATTTTGCTTCCATCACATCATTGAATCCTTTTTCAAAACTCAATACCTCTATCAATATGGCCTTTGACAAATGTTAAACGGTTCTTCAAGTGTTTTGCTTTAAGAAATGGAGTTTCGCGTGGAGTGAAGGCATGTAGACCACTTCGATACTATTCTACAGCAAACGTTTTCATAGTGACTTAAATTCCGTTCAACTCCAGTTCTCTCTCTTGGTGTGCATGGGTGGTTATGTGCTTATTAGTGACCGTACGCAGTATACGTATACCGTGTAGAGTGGGCCATGATCTTGTGAGGAGCTCCATCTCTTGGCAGATTGGAGATTGCCCCAGTCTCTCGATGCTTCCGAATTATTGCCCCAACAGTTCAGCATGGGACCATTTTACGTTCAGCAATTTGCCGGTAGGTTAATCCTTCATTCCGAAGTCCAACTATTCACTTTCGAATAGCTTCGGATATTTCTTTGACTTTTGGTATTGTATTTACTGAGCAATCATCCTCGTTAAAATCTGGAGAGGTAATGATTAAGTATATCGTAGTTTATTTACATCTCATGTTCTGCTAAAAGTTTGTGAAATCTTCGTAAAAAATTTCATATCAAGGTACATAATTTATGCAAGAAAATAGCAAAGATTTAAAATTTTATAAATTCAAGCCAAATACTTTTCTCCCATACATTTTTTGCTGAATGGATTTTCCTGCAGTCAATAAATTTTGTTTTCTTCTGTTTAAATATTCTGCAAAATATTTGTCCTCTGGGTTTCCGGTACTCTTTACCCCAAACTAGAATTCGAACAGATTTCAAATAAATCAGTAATAGAGTTTCTCAAATACCTCTACTAGTTAAGTCTACCCAGGCTCTGCAATAACTAAGTCCAAACAACTTAACTCATCCTTGCCTGAGAGGGGGTGAAAAAAGTCATAGTAAGTGGAATGACTTGAAAATGAGCACGGCACATAACACATATTTTTTGCTTCATTATTTTCATTATGAAATAGTCTTGAACCAGCACCTATCCAATGATGACTTCTAACACTCTCGAGGCCAAATAGTGGCCTTGAAATAGCAGGACATCAGCAACAAAAATATTACTCATCAATTCCGCGTGCAACAACATAGTCTATAACCTTGGGATGCGATTTCATGTGTAGAGTGCAAAAAATATTTTCAAAATCGATTTCAGGCACAACAAAGCTGTCTGTTCTCACGAAACAAGTCGTGAAGCACGTTAAAAAAATTGTTTTTTTCAAGTTTTCACTCAAATTTGGTAACATTGTTATATATAAAGAAACCGGCTATCTCTGTCAAAGGGTTGTCTATGTTGACTGAAGCGTTAAAGCTTATCAAATGCAACGTAAAAACTTTTTCACCGTTTTCGAGAACGAAGCGGCTGGGCAAATACTGTAGAAGAAACTGTTGAATGATCGTACAGCCATGGCAAAATTTCCATCTGATTGGACCAGTAATTCTTGACCGTCAAGCCGATTGTGAATTAAAACAATGAAAAGATTTGCTCAACTTCTACCCATGAAATTCCTCAATCAACGAGAGTCCATTCCAAGTGCCAAAATCCGGATGGCGTTATGCTTGGGGTTGCAACTGTCTCAAATGCCTTGAAATCTCGATTGTGGGAGTTAACCTGTTAACGGTCACTGCCCAGGTGGCCGGTGTTCTATTCACACGGTATGTATAATCGACAGCGACCGTGTGAATGAAACAACCACGCGGACATCATATGATGTCAATGCCAGTTAACAGGTTTTAAGGTGAATTTAAATTGATCTGTCTATGCTCCAGGAAAACGTGCTACCATGGCTATCAGAAGCTTAATAAAATCAATGTGTTCATGTAAGACGGTGCACCAGATCACAACTTTAGCATAACTCAAAAGTTTTCGTGTGAGAATTGGGGTGAATTGCCTGATAAAAAACCCAGGCCACCTTCGCACCTAGATATAAGTCCGATGGACACTACTGCGCGACCTACCACGAAATACATGACCACGTAGGGTGTCCCTTCTCATTCGTATGTACGTGCGTCAGCGCTCACAATGAATTGGTCACTTCTTGGACCTAACTCAGTCCCCACCGCATGCATTTTCCAGCAACTCGGTCGCAAAGCGCTTGAAGGCCATTGTCAATGCTAAAGGAGACCATTTTGAGATTTGAGAGTTACATTTGATACTTAATTATTTGTAGAATATTACCACTATAGAAGTTTTTTACCGTTTACTATTTCATCTTACATAAAAATATTAATTGGTAAATTTTCAATATTCTGCGTGTAATTTCCCCTTTGGACGTCACTGCAAGTCGAACAAAATATTAGTCAACAACGTTCAGTCCGAGGTTTTCGTACTTTTGGGCTTAAAAAGAACATAAACAACAGCCAAAGCACAGTCTATTTCCATAGTTATACTATTGTAGTAGGTAAAATTGAAGGATGAGATGGTCGAACAACTTTACTTAGATTTCTAATAGACGGATTGCCTAAGAGTTTGAATTGTGCGTAGTTTTAAGGACCCTTCGGGTCATTTTCTAAAATCTACATTTATCGGTCGATCTTTTTGAAAAATCACACACATACGTGAAAGGTGAAATAAAACACAATTTGCTCATGTGAATTTTTGGAAAAAAANCGACTCGAATGCCTCTAATTCGATGAAATTCGATGTATTTTACTGAGAAGTCACTCGGAGATTCGAAAATACCTTAGGGGCGCTCTTATATTCCCGGAAAAAATTATACATTTATCAACCGATCTTTCTCAAATTTCACACACAAACATAAAAGGTGAAATAAAAAACAATTTGCTCATGTGAATTTTTGAAAAAAAAATTAAAGAAACCGTGAAATTAAGAGACAAACGGCAGAAAAGGGGGTACTAAAAAGTTTCAAACTTTTGCAAATCACATGCTACAATATTGAGACACATTTCATTCGATTTGTNCTTAAAAACTGTAGGAAGAGATAGGTTTAGAAAATGAAAAAATCGACGAAAAAAAATTGACGACAAACGTGCATTACGGTGACCCTGTTCGAGGCTAGCGGAGGTACAGCCATTCGCAAAGCAGTAAAAGGAACCTTGTGTTCCAATCAATCCATGTACAGTCATAGGGCTTACACCATTGGATAAAAGACGTCTTCAGGTATGTCAGGATGACACTCATTGGCTGCTGAAGCAAGGCGGGAAAATTTTACAGCCAAACCTATCAGCGGTGATTGGGCAGCAGACTGGGTGCGGTCAAAATCGCCTAATAGCCGCGTACTAAAAGGAACCTTGTGTTCGAACTAANTACCACTCATTAGCTGCTGAAGCAAGGCGGGAAAATTTTATACCAAAATTATCAGCAGTGATTGGGCAGCGTGATGGGCGCGGTCAAAAGCGCCCAATTGCCGCGTACTTAAATACGTATAGCGAACGAACTAAGGCACGCATCGACGTACCGCTTTCACAGCGATATTTGCCAGACTTTGAACTTTTGATTCATAACAAAAAACATATATGTCAAAATTTGAGAATTTCGACTCGAAGGGTCCCCTTATGACCACTGTCTTCTGAGATGCAGAGAGATTTTGGTGGTTGACTTCCTCAAGGACAAGAAAAAATTAAAGCTGCTCATTATGAAGGCATTTTGAGAAAATTGTCCAAGGAAATCGCAGAAAAACGCCCTGGGATGCTACATCGACTCTTCCTCTTCCAGCATGGCAATGCCTGCACGCACAGTGCTCGGTAGCTAAGAGCTGTGCGAAGCAAATTTTGATGGGAAATCATTTGTCAGCTACCTTATAAATTCACTTAGCCTCATCTGACTTCTTTTTATTGCTGAACCTGAAAAATTCATTGGAAAGTACCCAGTTTCTATTAGTTGAAGATGTAAAAAGAGCCGTTTTGACATGGTTCAAATCGCATGACTCTCAGTTTTACACAGATGGACTTGAAGGCAGGTACCACCGTTTAAAGAAGTGCACTCACCTAGATGGAGCATACATTGAGAAAAAAACATCGTAACTTTGATTGTTTTCTCTAGCTGTCCTTTTTCCACGAGTTTTTGAATCCCTCTCGTATACTTAGGAAATCGCCGAAAAATTGTTCCCTATTCTGTGTAGGTACTGATGAATCACTCGCGCATCGGTTATACTTTTGTATCGACAAATATCGACAAATTTTGTATCGCACGTGTTCGTGTAGTCTGACATGTCGTAGTGGTAACTTTACCAAAGTGAGATACTGGTCAGTCCTTCATATCATCAGCGTTATCATAATCGTTCATTTAATTCTTTTCTATAATGTGTCGCTGCTTCTGGATGTGGCACCACCTAGGTTTCAGGCATAGTATTTAACATAAACAGTGACACATTTTTTTTGAGGCCTCAGTCCTTGATTAAGTCGTTAGAATGATTCCGCACTCACTATTGATCAATATGATCCTTGAAAGAATTTGCAGCGCCAGCGAAGCCAATTTTCACCGGTTGCTGATTCTAAATCCCAGCAATTTAAACCGAAAAGAATTTTAGACATGGGATTGTCTGAAGTTTTTTTAATAAATTATGGTAACCCTTTTAGTACAACCCTTATTGTCTCTTTCAAAGAATTCTTCTGGGCTAGTTGTTGAAACCATTGCGATGTTTGTAGGCCTCGGTTAGTTGACCTCGCAGTGTCCTAGGTTCTAGCGAGGAGAGTTCGAGCCACTGAAGACGCTGACCGTAGCTTATTTTACGAAGTTCTCGAATAAATTTCGTTACTTTGCGCTAAATTCTTTCTTTCTTGTTGCTGTCTCGTAGTAAGGTCAGCGACCAAAATTATATTCTTTATTCTAGATCTGGTCAAACGACTGTTTTGTAGAGCGGTAATATTCTGATCTTAGACTTTTATTCACAGTTTCTCGCTATGAAACCAAAACTTCTGCTTGTATTTTTGACGCTCGTTCCAACTTTCTTGTCTTGCTTGAAGTCTTTAGTGATGATGACGTCGAATTCCCGTTGTTGGTACACTATTTCGAATGGTTTATCGTTCACTGCATATTCGATGTACACACCGAGCACGCGCACCAGTGTGCATCATTGAGTACTTATCAACGTTGCAGCTTATTTTTTACTAGATTTCGATTCCTCGGAGTGATCGATTGATGTAATTTTTTACACTTAGTTATCTCTTTATGACCTAGATCGTATTTTCAGCGCCTTTTATTATTTTACTGACGATTCCAAGGTCGTTGATGTAGACTATGAAAAAGAGTGAACACAAAACATTCCCTTGTTCCTTGAGGCACTCCATGTCACATGTGTCCAATCACTAAATTGATCAAACATTGCTGCTTGGGATTAGGGAACCAGTTCCGTATCCACGGAGAGATGTTACCTTGTATGCCATGGGTTTCTATTGTTGCCATTAGTCTTTCGAGAGGAAACTTTGTCGAAGGCTTTTTTGAAAGTAGAGGTACATACGTGAAGCTTACGGCCTTCGTACTGCCATACTGTAAATGCAATTGACTTCACCGAAGAGATTAAAGAGACTCGAGATACTGCTGCCTTTTCCCATAATCCGTGTTAGGTGTCTTTATTGAAGCTTTGCTTTTGATGTGTTTTGTGATAGGGACTCTGAGCAACTTTTCCTTTTTTTAGGGATGACCGGCGTCAGACTAATTATGCGATAGTCATTTGACCCTTCTTTGTTCTCTTTTTCAAAGATAGGGGTGGTATTCGCCTGCTTCTAAGGTATAAGCTCAGTTACGACCGATTAATGTAAGATAATCGTATGGGTTCGCTAATTTCATTTTCTATTTCTGTTAGTATTCGGAGGCCTGGGCCGTCTTGTCCGGTCGATTCGTAAGAATTTTTCTAAGCTTTTCTCCCAACGTTTCCACAATAAAAATGCAAAGGGGATTAAGATTCCTGGAGGTTTATGGTTTGAGGTTGAAGAATTTTGACTGTTTTCGAATGAAAACTGAAGTGAAGTAGGCATTTAGGGCCAAAGCTTTGCGGTTATTAGTAGGGGTCGAGCCATCTAGGTCAGTCAATAGTTCAATAGTGTCTCCTTGAATTGTTTATCAGTTACACATTTGCTGAAGCTTTTTGGAATTGTTCTGGCTTGTGCTGTAACTAATATTTCTTTCTCCCGCTCTGTAAATCTTTTTCGTTTTATGGCTCCGCAGGCGTGAATGTCTTCTTGACGATGCGCTTCTGTTGGGTGCATTTGGAGTCGTCTGTACGACTGTTGCCCATGAGGCGTCAAGGACGGGTTTTCGTTGTGTTATTTTTGCCATGGCATCAGCGTTATGAACTTCAGTGCCAAGTCGATGATGCTCTGGTCTCTCATCTTGTCTTCAATTTCTAGTTCGCTTATTCACAGATCAGGAGTTGTGAAGAGGAGGTCTGAAATGTTGTTCCCTTTAGTGTGCTCCAAAGTATCCTGTTGTATGTGGAGAATTAATTTAAAAAAGAAAAGTTAATTTCCAGATGCTCTGCTTCCTCTGCCATTCCAATGCAAGTAAGGAAGATTGGTGTAGCCTTTACATAATGTTTTGCGGGAAGTACCTAAAATATTAACTAGTAATTCATAAAGTCTACAAATTCACATGGGTTGCAGTGGGGCTTAGGCTCTTATGAACTAGAACAATCTTGATGCGTGTCCTAAGCGGAGAACTGATGGCGAGGTGTAAAATATATATTTTTTCAATTGCTCGCATCATTTTAAATCACGGTTGCAGTTTTTCTTCAACGTAAATTGTGGAGCCGCAACCTCTTTTACTGTGCGAAGGTTGGTCGCCATTAAGGTATACGTACATTTTCAATGTAATCTGCACTAGGAGATGTTTTCCCTCGATATTTAGCCACGTTACGGTGAGTGCTGTTGTCTCACGTGACAGAGTTAATGAGATAGCCAGTGTTTTCAGCATTTTGGTAAAACACTCAGTACCTTACCAATCAATGCCTTCAGGTGCTCGTTATTTTGTGGGTGGGCTGATTTTTACTTTCGGTTTACATTCCCGAGCCATGGTGGTCATTTTTTTTACGGGTTAAATCGGGCTTTCATAATTTCCTCGCACACGGTTGGCCTCTTGATGTTCTTATTCTTTTGGCGTTTTTCTTCATCGGAGCATGGTAGTGCTCTTGATGCACTACCTTTCGTTGACGTTTTCTCTGTGAGTTCCTACGTTTTTGTTATCTATCGCCTCTCTCTGTAGCTGTCGACCGTTTCATAATTGTACAGGTGAGTCATGCAACACCGGATTGGCGCACTGTGGAGGTCGTCAAGTGTATCGCGCCTGTTTCCCAGTAGAGATGTTCGTTGTCTTATAGGCGTATTGTCAATATGCAATGTCTTATTGGTTTGCTCATTCACGGAAAGCATGTTTATGATTTAATGTTTGCTTTATTTTGCTTGATTTCAAATTTTCTCGACGTTAATGAGACAGCTATAATGAGCCAGCGAGCTGTACGGGAAGTAGGGTATCACAAGGCACTTGAGTTCTATTAAGAGAAAATTTAGTATATTTTCTAACCATTGTAGACAATGGTTCTGACCTGGAAAATGTATCAAAGTTGAAAGCCAGCGAGAAAGAATGTGATATTAGCCTCTTCAAAGTAGGTCTTGTTTTAAGGTCCAAAAAGTACATACCGTTTGTGATTTTATATTTTTGGATTCGTTTACAAATTATAACTTTTAGAATTAAAATTGCAATTTTTATCCAAGCTTCAGTAGAAAGGCCATTCGAGAGAGAAATAGTATGAAATATTTCAAAGAGACTGAAATCTTAGCAGAGGAATCGCTTTTCGGATTTGGAATTATTTTAGAAGATTTGCACATTTCTCAGTTCCTCTTTAGCTCGCCTTGGGTGGACTGAACCCAAGTCGTCGCTCACGGATTAAGGAAGATGAACTGGAGGCGGTCGAGACCTGCACATAAGGGGGAGGTGAACAGGGAGCTTAATGGGATTTTTTCCTCCTTTATAGAGATTTATATTGAGAAAGGAAAGAAAGATATCGTTGATATATGTGTCTGATATCTAACGAAACTTTCTGTAGAACTACCTCTATCCCAGTATGTGATAAATGTTTAAGCATTTCGATAATTTGGCTCTCATATTTTTATCAACGCCAGATTATTCCTCGTTCCCTTTAGTAAAGGGTGGTTAAACTGTAAGGGCCGATTTTGAATGTAAACCACACCTAAACGTCAAGTTTTTTCTGTATTTAATTTGACATTTCTCTATTTCAGACTAACTCAATTTGAACCATGGTAAGGTACACAATCGAGCAACGCGTTAAAGTTATTCAGGCTTATTATGAACTTAATTTGTGTTTTATTGAAAATCAACATCGGCCCTTCAAATTTAACCACCCTATATATTACTACTTTTTCTTGTTGATTTTTCTTAACTTGTTTGATATCTATATTGATTCAGCGTTGCAAACTTGTATAATGTGGAAAACTGGTATTTTCAAACTCTCCGATGATTTTTGAAGATGCTTGACTTGTTTTTAGTTGATAATTTTTCATTTCATTAGTTCTTGTTTTGTCAGATTTTTTCTCGCGAAATTTTTAAAGTTCTGGATTTTTGTCTGTAGCACTGACTTTGTACGTCCATATTTTGTTGTATGACGGACTACCCGTTTTTGGTACGGCTAGAATCTTAAATTCCAGCATGAAAAGTGAGATGTTTGTTTGTAATTTGATCTTACCTTGACCTAGAACTAGCTAAATAGCTTACACTGCGCAGCGAACTTTCGCCCTTTCCCCTCAAAAAAGTGCTCACACTCTTCTGTGAAATTTCCCTTCGTGGCACCTCAGTTTTTTATTATTTTGATACCTTAAAATTTTGATGATTTTTTCAAAAGTTATCTCATAACCGAAGTAAATACTGTTGGAAATTTATTAATAATTTAAAGAAATCGAATTACAACGTTCAACTTTTTATCCATGGAGGTAACACTTTATCTTGTCAATACCAAAAGTTCAAAGGATAAATCAGTCCTAGAACCACAGCAGCCGCTCTTCCTCCAAGACAATCCTATATATACATAAAAAAGGATTGGAACTCACAAAGCTCTGTCACCAAACTTTGGGAAGCCAATAGATAGGTTCAACAGCACTTTCAAGCGCACTCGTCCAAGATTGTATAGGNACAAAATTCAGCAGTACCCACCTAAGCCTTTTGGTAGCTGCTTAGTGCCAAGGCCTTTTAGAAGCTATAGATGAGTGAAGTTCTAGTTAAAGGTAAAGTAAAGTAGCAAGAAGATTAGAAAGAAGTTAATAGATCATTTAGGTGGTTAGTAAAATAGTTCAAAAAGAAAAGGATACCCCTGCAGGGTATAAAGTTGGAAAGTTTGGAAACGTGTGCATTAGAACCGGGCATGTACGATCAGGTCGGCTGTTCAAAATAGGATGCCTGCCTGTTTCTTCGATTGCCTGAGTTAAGCTCGCAAGCCAGCGGAAACAGCTGACGACTGCAAAGCGTAATTTCCTACAACACACTGATTTTGAAGGTAGCGCCCTGATTCCTTATAGTCCAATGCGAAAGCAGTATTTTGACCGCACGACTGCATCTCAGTCGTGAATTCCGTTGGAGTATTGTGTTTGGTGAGTGTATGCGGGTATTCTTTTGTTATTCTTTTGAATTTGTCTATTAAAAAATGAGATCAGTTTTCAATATAATCTACGTGATGTGTAAGTATTGTTGATGCCTTTTGAGTGCTCGAAGCGATCGAGGAAATAATGATTGTGATCAATACATTTATATGAATAAAAATTTCTTTATTGAGCGTCATAATTGTAAAATAATCATCATCGTAATAATAGTATTGATAAACTGGTCATAATATAAGTGTTTTTGAAACAAATGACAGTGGTTTTTATTATCTAGATTGAAGGAGTATTTTTGTTTATTTGTATAAGAATCTATTTTCAGTTTCGGTTGCAAAATCTGGCGAATGCTCGGTAGCACAAACTTTTGTAATTGCTATTCAGTTTTTAAAAACATTTAACCTTCTAGTGCAGGAAACAATAATTTGCCACAAACGCAGTGTCAGCCCACTTTTTTGATAAATTTGATTTTGTATCGAATATTAAACGTAAAAAATAAAAAGGGATGTAATGCTCCATTCTTCATATCCGGCTATAGCAGTTCTTGCATATTGTCACCAACGCAGGACTATTTGTTTCTTTGTGGAACCCTCTGAACTACATAACGAACCGTACTCTTTCGTACACCATACCTAATTACTTAATTACTTAATTTGGCGCGCTCTCACCCTCCAGTGAGAGTGCGCAACAACACCGCATCATCGATCATTCTGCTGCATCGGGTGCCCTGTGCGTACACCTGCTAGTCGGCCTCACGCTGCTGCTCGGCCACGGCAACAGCAGCCCCACAGGTGCCTCTCATCAACGGTTGCGTCATTTGCGACCAGCGCCCTCGGAGTTAGAATTCAGCTGTGTCTACTGAAATTCAGGCGTAATTATGACTGTTATAAAGCTTAAACTCAGGAGGGTGTTATGGCATTGCTCCTGATTGTATCAACGTCTTTCCGCAATCTTTCTTCTGTATTTTCTCATTTAAAACTTTTCGTCGATTGAGTAATTCTTACGTAAATTTGTACATTTAGTCTGTGGTTCTGTAATTGTGAAGGCTGATCATGCCTTTTCATGAGAAATTCAGCTACTAAATGTTTTGTGTCTATGTTTTAAGCTGTAATCAAGTTAGGACAGATTAGTGAGTCCATTTCGTGAAACACATTTTCTGTATCTTTCATGTTAGCATGAATATTATTCACTAATTTCAGCGCATTTTTTACCGCTTTAGGTTTTAGATTGAAAGAAATAACAATTCTTAGCCAGAAATCGTTATTTAAGTGGTGATAATGAAAAATTGACTTCTTGATAAATTGTTCTGCATTATATATCTTGTTTAATTACACATATTTTGAGCCTGTTCCTTTATTTTTCTTAAAAATGGGATG
Source organism: Orchestia grillus (assembly GCA_014899125.1). NCBI lineage: Eukaryota > Metazoa > Arthropoda > Malacostraca > Amphipoda > Talitridae > Orchestia > Orchestia grillus. The sequence continues at coordinate 586 of VOMN01081454.1, read as the reverse complement.
TACTCCGAAATTTTCGTTCAAACTTTAAATGACGATATTTATGGTAATCGTTTGATTGAAAGTGTAATGTACGATATTTAGTTCCATCTCGCATACGCATACTGTTTGCTAAGTTACTTACCGATGTTAGTTTTACTTGACAGTTAAATGTCTGGAGCAACATCCGTGGACTAAAGAACATTTTCATTCGCTTCTGCCCACGCGTTGTGCATTTAACCTTCTTTTTGTGCTATTGGTCCGACATAGTAGATTTTAATTAAATGCTACGGTTGAAACTTGAATGGTTATCTCGTAGTTTTACGACTACGTTGATCCGGTGCAATTTGTTTGTTATGGCAAATTTATAAAAAAGAGTCGTATTCATTGAAATCAATAGGGTGTTGAAGGAAAAAGCGGTACAAAATGTTACACTTACCAGAAAGTGGCAAACTAAACATTTTTGCCTCTATCAACTTTACGAAAAAAAAAAGTTTTTTGAGATATTAGCTCTTTAATGTTTAAAAAAGGAAATTTGAATACGAAACTGCGCTCAAATTATTTATTTATACAGAGTGTTCCAAAAATATGTACCCCTTTTTTTGAAAGC
>VOMN01081452.1:0-16421 GCA_014899125.1 Orchestia grillus | reverse complement strand
GCCTGACGTGCTGCCTGACGTGCTGCCTGACGTGCTGCCTGACGTGCTGCGCCGCACCATCAATGCACTGATCTCTCGAATGTTCGTCGAGAATATCTCCCCTAAAGCCCAAGTGTCGATCAGTCCGTTGGAATCAGTTCCTCAGAGATCGTTGTCGATTCCGAGCTCTTGGAAATACGGTCTCGAATAAATTCGTTTCTGAATGTGTTAGCTCATAAGGGCGTACACTTTGATCTTGCCAAGCCTTTCTGGACGCTCAAATTTGGTTGTAACTGCTGTTGGCACCATTGTTCAGGAGACAAAACTGGGAACTTTGCTTGAACATCGGTTCTTCTTTTTAGACGTTGTTCACTGCAGCCAGCATGTGCTGCAACAATCTGTTCTACTGCCTTTCATGAAGTTCATATCTATCAATTTATACTGAAAGTAAGCAAACCAGTAGAGGATGAGCAAACCAGTTGAGGGTGAGCAAACTAGTAGAGAGTCGGCAAACTAGTGGAGAGTCGGCAAACTAGCTGAAACTAAGCAAATTAGTAGTTTGGTATTGATTAAACTGCCGTGCAAACGTCCATGGGAATATGGAAGGCATGCTTTTATTAGTTGCAATCAAACTGATGAGCTGCAGCTTTAATGAGTTCGTGCGCTCGTGCTGTAGTCAGACGAGTCTTCCGTAACATTATCGCCAGTTTCCTGAGGCAGTCTTAAAAGAGTCCTGTCGGTTATTGTGATTTTATGTTGCCGTAATGTACTACATCTACGCCGGCTACGATCTCAATTTAAACTTGACTCCCCGTCGTAGCCGTAAAACAATTCTGATCCAATCGCAAAATAAATCCGTTACCATCCTAAAAATTTGAGTCGCAGCCATAAAAGAATTCTGTTGCAATTATGTAATGTCCTTGTTGTAGATGTAATAATTTTTCTATTACAGTCATATACTACATTTTCGTGTTATGTCCTTGTAGTAGATGTAATAATTTATCTATTACAGTCATATACTACATTTGCATGTTGTGTCCTTGTAGTAGATGTAATAATTTTTGTATTACAGTCATATACTACATTTGCGCTGACTTCAACCTGGACTTCAACGCGATGTACTGCGCGGTGGGACTTTGGAACAGCTTCTTCCTCATCCTCTACTCGCTGTTCGACGTCTCCAGACTGATGCGCTGGTCCACCAGATCCACCGAGGAGATATTTGCACTCTTCATCTCCATCGCCTTCTGCAACGACGCCTTCAGTGACGTCATCAAGAGTGAGTACATCACATGCTGCGTTGAAGTCCAAATGAAAGACGGCACCACCTGTGAACCTGCGGCGCTCGGTTTATTCAACATCATGAGATGATGCTCAAGCATGCTTACGATGTTCGTTAATATTTAGCGTTAACCACATTTTCTTGCGTTTTGCTTCTTTTTAATAATATTATTATAATTGGAGATCATTCTTTAAAGTTACTGTTCTCGCCGTACGAAATCTCGTGTTTTATGAGCCATAGCACCATCAAAAGCTTACGTCAGCGATTATAGTATTTCAAGCCAGGGCTTTGAAAATGCATCACCATCGGTTTAATTTATATTTTCCTCAGTTATAAACATATTTTTTTACGCAAATAAAAATATGAAGGATTAAGATTTGTGTGTAGCTCACCACTTCAATAATTTGAGAAGACAGTAAAATCTTGTTAGCTTATGCGACATTTTCTAACTGCAAATTTATTGAGGTCGTGAAAGCAAATGTTACATGGAAAGTTGTGCTTTATCTGCTAAAGGTGTATTCTTGGTCCAGCGACGACCTGAATGCTTAATGAAACTTGAAATTCAGGGTTGGGTGAAAGAACTGTTTTGGGCAACTCTTTTTGTTTTGGGCTTTCACATCGCTGTATCGAGAGTCAAGCATCAAACCTATTTTAGAGACTCTCCTCTTGCCAAAGAAGCTATTCAAAAGTGATTCACGTATATTGGTCTCCTGAATCACACGCAGTGGAGCCGTCCCATCCCAATCGTGTCTGATAATTTTTCCCCAGTTTTCTCCAATTTTCCCCATGATAATTGGGGAGGGATAATTATCCATTCTTAAAAACTAAAATAAGTTTTTACTTCCGGAATATTTTCTCAGTAGGCACTCGTAGTTCCGTGTTTTTCCTTCCCGCATGAAGTAAAGTTTGTATGAAGGAATCTGAGTTTGATATGAAGTATATTAAAATTTCGGTGATGGTGAGATAGCTAAATATTCGGGGTCTTTTCCGTAGACTTAATTGGTTCTAATTGTAATGCTAAAATTAAGAGCCCCGCGGCTGAGATCAATTAAGTATTCATGCTTTGTACAGCACTCTGACATTATTTTAGGAAGCTATTTCACATAATATATCGACGGAGTTGAAGAAGCTATTTGCCCCAGGTTCCTCCTCCATCAATACTAACCGCACCCGAAACTCTCGAGTGAGGACACCTTAAACTCAAAATTAGCGTAAGCACAATTATTCCTGTTACTCTAGCGTGCCACGTTTGCTCCCCCCAAGCTCCCGCCCCTGGGCAGCAGAGGGCTGGTGTAACACAGTCCTCACTGGTGGCACATGAGCCCAGTCAGGCCCTCATGTCTAATGTACACCCCTAGTCGTGAGGTCTTCATTAGCGCTCTAATTACGACGGGAAGCACTTCATCCTCGCTGCTCGACTCGGGTTCACCAGCCTGAGTGATTCTCACCGCTTTCATTTCCGGGTATTTGTTCGTGTTGACTTCTCTTCTGTTTGTTGTGCTAAAATGAAGCGCGCTCTTAGCGAGTTAGCAGTAGGTAATACGTGTGAAAGATCTACGAGTGTAGTTGTTTTGTCCGTGAGATGAGGTGGCCGTCTCAAGATGATTCGTTTTATTTTCTCGAAGAATATTGGCCGGCGAACAACAGAAACAAATATCGTCTATCTTTTTAACATTTCCTATGCTTCAAAAATTTGTCTATGGTAAGGTAATTTTTCTACATTTAGTCTGTTCACGATATCAAATTATCCCAGGGTTAAAGGTGTTTTATAATATGATATTTACGACCAGTTTAGTCATATTCTTCGTCCTGAGTTAGGCGTTGTGGAGCAAATAGCTAACGCATCTTTGAATTGCAAATTTGTTGGCGCCGCCTGTAAACGACCAATGTTACTTTCCTTTCAAAGTTGTGCCACGTCTGCTGTTAAGAATTTATAGTCGTAGCATAGCAATGACCTGAAAACTTTTTAAAAGTAAAATTTTCACATTACCTCACTTTTTAGTTTAGTATGGCATATTCTTCTTTCCATGAAGATTGTTATCAAAATATTTTCAGGATTTATTTGCTCATAGCTTTTCAATAGATAGCTCCTTTCATAGATAGCTCCTTTCATAGATAGCTCCTTTCATAGACAGCTCCTTTCATAGACAGCTCCTTTCATACACAGCTCCTTTCATAGACAGCTCCTTTCATAGACAGCTCCTTTCATAGACAGCTCCTTTTATAGACAGCTCCTTTTATAGACAGCTCCTTTCATAAACAGCTCCTTTCATAGACAGTTCCCTTCATAGACAGTTCCCTTCATATAAAAGGATAATTCTAGTTTGAGTACATTACGTCATCATAGTCATAAAATATTCTTCATAAGACTCCGGCATCCTTGAAGTTGATGCAGTTCTTATCTCTTGCCGAAGCCTTCGCAAAGTTTGTCTTCGTTGGCATTTGATGTGCCGGCATCCCGATTCCCCAACGATGTGCGGCCTCAAAAGCTTGATCTCATTTCACGACCGTCATGCGTTATTCCTTGCGCCTAAACACCTGATGGATCAAGGTGGAGCCTATCTGTTTATACAGATTCGGGCTCTGAATATGCATCATACCTTATATGGATAAAAATATTTTATTACATATTTTTCGTGAGAAGTATTTTGCTGAAGTAAACACGACTTCTTTATTATCTGGAGAGTTCATTTGGACAGTCACGCTAATGCGCACTATGGTAAATTGAGAAAAAATTGGAGTGTTTCATAAAGATTAAGAGGACAACGTTGTCATCCTTACCACTTAGTAGAGAAGGAAAGCTATCCTTTCCAAAACCCGTAATAATTTCAAACACCGATGGACATCGTTTTTTTTCAAAATTAATTTATATTCGGCATACATTCCGGCTAGCTGAACCTTTTTAAAGAATTACGATTCTTGGCTTCCTCTGTGACTCAAACTCTGAAACAATCTCGATGTTGTATCTCTTCTTCCATCCACTGTTCGTTTTTTTATTTTCTTGTTCTTATCTTTCATGTTTTATTTGTTTTATCAAAGTATTCTTACATTAAAACCAAATCCCCATTAAGGTCAGTTCCTACGTAGTTAGGTTCGCTTCATTTCAACTGGTATTACAGCGATCGAGTATAGTAATTATCATCGAAACTCTGTTAAAACTGCGTTATGCTGTAAACTACCCTTCTATGTATGAATTTTCCTTAAAATAGTTTATATTTTATTTCTGGGGCTGTTGCTTTTATGCTCAAGTTCATCGTTTTTACTCGTTACAGAAACTTATCAATTAAGTAGAGATGTACTCGTACGGGCACTTAACGTTTATGCTTGAGTTTTGCCTATTTATCTATGGTCTTGCCTTACATATTTACTATATTTCATTGTGATGTGCATCGCTCGATATGTGCTAGTATTGTATCTTAAATTCGCTCTTAGATTATTTCATCTGAGGACCTAGTTTTTGTAAAGAATTTATTAATGTTTCAAATATTTTTTTTATCGTTACCCATTTCTTCCAAGTGTTCGAACTAAAGGTACAATTTTGGCTGACAAACGCCCGTCATTTGTGTTATTAATAATGAAATAAATTTTAGCAGAGTGCATGTTTACCTGGATTCGGGTAATGTTTATATTTTTAAAGCAGTTCATAAAATTATTGCATGTGCTTAGTACAATATTCTGTTGAAAACAGTTTTACAAGAAAATACTGAAAGACTCAGTATTTTGTCTCTAAAGCTATTCCCCTGTAACAAAATGCTGAAACACTCGTAATTTTATTATAAAGCTGTTCTCAAAAGAATGTTGTACGTATGCAATATGTAAAAGTGCGCAATAATTCTATAGTTGCTCGAACAATGTAAACATCACATGGATCCAGATACAGATGTACTCAGCAAAATTCTATTTCAATATCAGTAGCGCAAATGACGGAGGTCCCTGTTCTTCGTAGCCAAATATTCATGCAGCAAACAGCGCATCTGACTAACTTATTAACTATGACCATCATTTCTACTTCGTTTTACATCAGTGATACGTTTAAACACTACTCATCGCGTGCTCGTAATGTGCCATTCAACTATTCTCCACGCAAACCTCCGCAGGAAGTCGTAGGAATTCTGAGTTGTTGGGGGCCCAATGCGAAAGATTCCTGCTCCATTCACGTGCTTTTTATAAAGTTCGCCCTGCATTTTAAGGAACTTTTTCTTCATTCGGCCAGCGTTTCTCGGTCCAGTTTAGTGGGAGTACGCGTTCATTCACAAGGACGCTGCTCGCGTGGGCTTCATTCACAAAAACAGACGTGACGTAATACGAGTGGGCGGAGCCAAAGCTCTGACGTCAAGGCCCAGGCGGCTTGCTGGCAAACATTTTTCCTGAATTATTACCAGCCTAATGTCGAACGCTGGTCAGGATGTCCTTGCGGACAATTGCTCCCGAGTCTATAGAGTGTGTCCTTTTATAGACAACATAGTATTATTTGCTCAGGACACTGCTAGAGGCTTACGGTAGTTGAGGGGTAAATTGCGTCCTAGACTACGCACGTTAGACTCTTTCTTATTCTATCGAACGATTCGCTAATTTGAAATCTTTATAGACTCCTTAAATGAAAATACGTGGTGTTAATGATTTCGTACACTCTATAACGAGAGGTTATGCGTAATTGTATAAGTTATTAGCAAGGGCAAGGTGATTCAGTTCCGCCTAAGTTAGTTTAAAATTGTTTAGAAAAATGAATTTCTAAATTAATTTTTTTCAAATTCATACACGTTTCGTGCGCTTTTTAAAACTGATTGGGTACACTACGCTTTCACCCTCGTTTCGTCGATCGTTTTGAGCTAATTATATTGAGCCGAGAGGGAGTTCATCCTGGTTTTATCAGCTTTTAAACACGAATTAATTGCTACTGAGAATTCGCTAACGGATTTTTGAGATTTAATGACGAAAATAAACGCTGCTGTCATGCATGATACACTGAACATGGTAGTCCTTACAACAGACTTCTTCATAAATCTCTTTTGATACACACAACTCGCATTTAATCTACCCGTGAGTGCCAATTCACATCTGATGCTAGAACGCCGACCACGGAATAACCGTTGTTAAAGGGGACAGCATTTGTGGCAGCGGGTGTTGCTGCGCCTGACGCCCACTCGCTGCTGCTCAAGAATTCAACGGATGTATCAAAGGCTTCTGTGAGGGTGCAGTTGGTCCCTCTTTGAAACGGTAAATTTAGCCTAATCTTCATCTTTAGCTAGTTTCATTATTGAGTGCGCCCGCGTCAATGTCGCTCGGGATTTTTATCGTGAGGATATACGAGCTGCGAATGAAGTTCTTCCTTTATCTTCATGGAAGGAATTTGGAAGATTTCGTCCTCGTCGCTATCGTGGAAAAAACTACTTTCTATACTGGCTTTGAAGTTATTCGAGAGGTTCCTTTTCTCTCATTATCTTTGGACTAAGATATTTGAAGTCAGACAGTTCTCGGGAATTAGCACGTACGTAGATGGACGTAGCGAAGCCCCTCCGTCGATATTTTTTTCGCAAGACTATTTCGGGCAAATTATAAAACTTATTGAAGATTGACAAGGGATTTCTTTAACTTTGGCCTTACAATGGGGATATTCTATGGCATTGTGAAATTAGCACAAACTGTTCTAATTCAAAAATAATCAGTCAAATAACGTCAGAGAAACGTGTGTCAGTATTGGAGCACAATTATGAGATTCTACAAGGTTTCATTAGAGTCCCTCATTTGCCCTTTTTCTTTTGAACAAACAAGCGTGTTACTTGTAACTCGTAATGATAGTAAGAATTTTATCGTTAGGAATTTCGCTGCTCGAATTGTTACTTTGATCATTTCCCTTATGTTACTGGCAAGGTATGGCCATAAAAAGAGAGTATTCTCATATTTTGCCTCTTTTAAGGGGACCCTATCGGGGCCCAGACAGTCTACTCCGACTCGGAAGAAGCTTTCCTGTTGTCTAACTTCCGAACAAAAGTTAGTTTCGGCCGCTTGCTCTAGCCTCGCTACAGAAGAGATGAACTTACGATTATGATAGGCTCGACCACATGTTCTTTCTTTGTGGCCCGGTCTGGGAGAGAAGGTTTTTATTTCGGCAGACTCGCATGGGTTTTTCCTGCCTTCGCTATTGCTATTCGCTTTTAAAGCGTATTTTCGAGGACTTGTATTCTCCAGAAAATGCCTAGCTAGTGCGCTTTGATTGAGAAAAAGTTTATGAATGCAATAGGTAGGTTTAGATTGACGTGTGCACATGGCTGTCCAGTGAGCTGAACAGTCGGAAAAAACGATTTTTAATCGAAGTTGAATGTATTTCTATCCTTCCATTAAAAAATATTTCACTAAAATATCGATAGACTAATCACCATTATTATTTTCATGCTCTTGTATGAATACTTTTTAAGACTTTGGCCTGAAAGTAACTAGCCTCAGAAAAAGGATCATTCATCGTAACATTCATTCTGCTTTCAAGAAGCACACTGAGGAAGAAATTAAGGCTTCCGACTCCTGCTCTCTTTACGATTTCATAGCTGACGATCGTGTGTCTTCTTACTTCCAAGAAATGGATGAGGCGATCAGGTGCAGTGGCAGCATTTCTCCCGAGTCGTCTCCTTCTCTCGCCCTCTCTCTCTTCCTTTCAAGCACGCCGTTATCGGATCCCGATAATCCGGGACATTACGCTCTTTACTTTCTTTCTGTGTTCTTCTATTTGACCTGCTTCGTTCTCGCAATGGGCAGGTCGCCAGGAAGCTGCGTGAGGGCCAGATGGTGATTAAAATTTGCAGCATGGTCAGGGAACGGGAATTATCTCGAGTTAAAACATACATGTAAAAACTAAACCAGCCCGCTGTATGTCAATAATTTAGCGAAATTGTGTGCATTTCGCACGAATATTGAAAATCACGAGAATATTCATTCATTTCATCAAGTGTGTCACACTTTTCTGAAGTGGTACTGCGACTGGAGTGACGTTGTTTGACTTTCAAACTCCCTACTCTGAGTCACTGGATGCCATTTAATTGCGTGTCTCAGTATTCTCACGGGGAATCACTGAGCAGGAATGGCCTCCATCGCATCTTTGGGAGTTAGTGATCCTCGAGGGATAAGTCTCAAGCTATTTTCATAACTTCACCTGTACAATTGATTTTTTTTCTTAAAGTGATCTGAATATGAACTTGTCAATGAAAATGAACTTTAAACGAATTTTAAATTAATTGAAACTGAGGCTCAATGTCAGAATGACTTCAAATGTGGCAATGGTGGTTATACCCCTAATATAATAAGTAATAATAATAATAATAATAATTTGTATCCCCGCTATCTTGACGTATATATGTTTAAGAGTAAGTTCAGTTTACGTGACCGAGTGGTTTCAGCAGCTAGTGTTGGAATACATGCTTCTCGTGAGCTCAAGATATTCATGTAAGCGATCCCTTGAAATCGCCTCTCTCTGAGGAACGAACGTCTTGGGCTTTATAAAACTTTACCGAGATTTCGGGGAAAATTTCCCCGTTTTGGTAAGCATAATCCTCCGATAAATAATGCCAAAGAGCTTGCATGTACTCCCCATGTCAATACATGACACACAATCTCACATTGGTGAAACGCACGGGATTGAGTTTTTTTGTCTTTACTCGACTGAAAATGGTATCCTATTTTTCATGTACATTTCAGGTATACCCACCAAGAGAGCTTGTTGATTGAGTTTTCCTCATCAGTCAACCTACGAAAAGTTCTATTCTTCAGGCATATTCATAGCTGCCAACTCTAGGCTCGATTACACTACTTAGCCATTCTTTAATAGATTTTTTACATTATGTAGACGTGTGCCATTTTCTTCATTCTTTCACATTTCATAAGAAATTCGCAGAAGCAACATAAGCCATTTCCGCTGCACTTTTTTTAACAATGTAAGCATTGTTTTTCTTTTCTATCATTTCTTCTTGCAAGGATGGACAAGGCATCGAGCTGTTATGAAAGAGTTTTTCTATCTTCTTCATTCTGAGTTTTTTCTTTCGTTCGAGATGAGGGCACCCAAATTTCCCCAGGCTGATTGAGTTTGAGTCGTCATTCAGGCTTTGTAAATAGAACAAAACCTATAACCTTCGTTATTAATAACACTAAGTTACTATGGATGATAACTGTGGGAAAGTTGTGAAGCACGATGATGCGTACGATAAAGATTCATTACTCATCAATGTACAAAATGTTTTAGTAAAGCAGTGCGAGGGTGTGATCGTAAAATGCCGATAACTACACACAAACTGCGTGCATTTAAGTTCTCTTCTCGCGTCTGTGTAGTGGGTGCAACGATAAGTCGTGCTAAATATTTCTTGCTAGGTATTGGATATCAAATTTTTAGTCACAAGTAGTCCATGAAGTCCAGGATTGAATTTCAGAAACTCATATCACCGAAATGTTGCACGGCCTCCGCTAATTATCGGAAAATTGCTCGATGGAAAGTTTTTAGATTATGCCACTTTCGCCTTCCTTTATCGGCGATAAGCTTCAACTAATTTTTGGGTTGTTCTCCTCAGAGATTATCGATTGGTGGCTTTGAGAACAGGGCCGGGAGGTAACCTATGTATCATCAAGCTTTGGTCCGTGGCGAGTTGTTTCTTTATGCGTGTATTGTGAGTTTTAGTGCTTAATTTCTCTGTAACATCGTTCTTACGTTGTATGTGGGGTAACGGTGTCAAGTTAGTTAGGCTGGTCTGTCGTAGGCTATGGGGACTGGTGTCCTCATGGGGCACTGCTGGGTTACTTAAGATACGCATAGGCTTTCAGAACCTCTGCTTATCGTACCCACTTTAAATCCTTCAATTTTCCCACCCTCTTCGCTGTCTCTTCTTAGTCTTTTCTTCCTCTACATTCTTAATTTGCTGTTTCTATGTGCAGGGGATGCCGTGTGGAAACACACTGTGTGCAAAGATTCCCGGTTTTCTTTAGTCAGTACTGAATAGTTCCTTTTCTTTGCTCTCTTGATATCTCATTCCATGTGGCTGTGGAACGTTAAACTCTAAATTTATGAAAAATAATATTAACACTGGTAATAATACAATAATTTATGTGTGGGGAAATTTTCTATTCAATTCATTTTCTAGTAATGCGATTTGGATTCATTCTCTTTGGTTGAGTTTGAATGCCACCGCTGTACACGGACGTCAGAAGTGTTTTTTTAGCAACTAAGATTTCATGATTCCTTTTTGAATTTTTAATGGTCGTTTCATTTAATCAATGCAATATTAAAATTTTCTCGTTAATCAAATGCTATAGTGCCTCAGAACCTGCTGCGTGAAAATGCGAGTTGAAAAATCACTACACTTATTTTATAAAAGTACCTCTTGTGGGATTGCTTACTTTCACATGCTATCCGCATGGATTACTTTCTATACGAGCATCCGAGGTCGAAACCGGCATCAATTTCAAGATAGTTGTATTTAAATCATTTCTGATAGCACGGTTTAAGGATTCTTGCATTCCAATCAAATGTATGTACGCACACTTATTGGCACGGATTGATCTAAGTACAAATCGTTCAGCCCTTCTCTAGTTCTGAAAAATAACTATTTACACCTACGTTTTTATTTCTTGCCTCTGGTTTACATTATAACAGCTATGTTGTACCTATTTGCAGCTATGTTCTAACCCTTTGTTGCTATTTTACAGCTATTTGCCGCTATTAGATGATCATTTGCTATTATTTTAAAACAATTGGTAACTGTTTTTATTACTTCTGGCATCTACTTTGCTACCGTTATTAACCTTTACCTAGCAGTTTTCTGTCATTGTCGGCAATATTTCTGTAACTCTTCATAGTGTTCCTCAACTGTTAGCAATTATCTTGTACCTATGGGTAATTTTCGCGAGCTGTTCTCATTCCTAAAGATGAGATGATCGCATCCGTAGCGTTAGAGTACTTCGAGCAGACAGATTCTCTCTCGGTAATTGAGGTTTATTTGAGTTTCAATCTCCATAATTAGACATCATCACGGGAGTGGATCGTACAAGAAGTTCCCAGAGCGTCTTTCGGTCAAGACGGCGACTTCCATCAAATTACTACGGCGCGCTCTACTGAAGTTGCACCGTATCTTCCTTCATCTTTCCCGAATTCTGCCTTCACGACCTTCTTCCTTAGCACACGGGAAGATTTAAGTTGCCGGTAATGAGGCGTGAAAGCACAAGTGCTGAGGCTCCTAAGTTAGTTGCATTTGCCATCTGCTCTTGAAATATTTAATTAGCAGTGTTACTCGGATCTTATTCATTGTTGAGAGTGGAGTGGGATGGAGTACTAGGTTAAACTATTACATCATCTTCATAGGTTGGGATGGAATACTGGGTTAAACTATTACATCATCTTCATAGGTTCGGTGTAGGGGATAGTGTCTCTGGGGACGTTGCGCTCTTTGGGGGTGAAATATTAAAGAGATATATTGTATATTGATCTGTCCACGTTATCGTAGTAAGAGAATGGGAAGTCCTATGCTATTTTCAAATGCTCACGACGGAAGTAAGAACACTCATTGCTCGAGACTGAAAGTTCGCAAATTGAGATATCAACAATTTAAGGTCCGAAAATCTAACGAGTCTACTCACAATTTTCCAAAATCTCCCCACCAATGGCTTAGCGCTTATATCCTCAGTAGCTCTCTTGCCAGCGAAATATGCTTATCTTCAGCATGGAGGCGATAATTTTGTCTTCTAATTGAGATGTTAGAGTATTTTCTAATTTTTCTTGTTGAGGAGTAATCTGTTGAATTAATTGTTCACTTCAGTATGTTCCGCTTGATTATGCAAAACATTTTTTTGATATTTGTTCGTATGTATTAATAATATTTCTGGAGAAATTACGAGTCTCAGAACTGTTCATACTCTTTTCGAATTATAATTCTAAGCTGAGTATGCAAACGAAACGAGATGACAAGTTTTAACGGTCTATGTTTATGTCCTAATTTAACTTTTATATTGCAAAATAACGGGAAATAAGAATAAGAATTTGATTCTATATTTTATCAATGGAATTACATGTTTCTGTGCCCAATTCCTGAGTAACACAAGGTCTAACCGAATGACAAAACAACTAAGACTTGAATGCAGACTATGAGCAAAAATAGTTGCTTCCATTCTTCAATACCAAAATGAGACGTCTGTTCCAGCTGATGTCTAATGTGCTATCTCAGACGGTTTAATCGACTGACATGCACTTTCAATCGTTTCCCACAGGAGTTCTAAGTTGAGTATTGCATGCCATCAGCACAAATCCTCTTCTTTACAATTGACCGTAAATTTCTTCTCTTCATATCGGGACTATTTGGAGGCCACACCAATAAACTGTGCCTTCGAATCCATGGTCAACCGCCCATTTATTTGTGTTCTTTGATCTGAGTATCGGTGCATCATCCTGTTAGAATATCAAGAAAAATTTTCATAATTATTTGATCATCAAGTCGGAGAAGGAAGGCGTACTCCAAGAGCTTACAATGTGAATTTGAATTCAGTTTAAATCCTTATCGTACTTTTTAAAGGCCAATTAGCTAATCTCTTTGGATACCTGACCAAAACATGACTCCCCACCACCGTGTTGTCGATAAATACACACTCCTGTCCGACTGCCATTCAACAGCCGATCAGATGACCACCCATTAAGCCTCCATGATGACCACCAAGAGTTGCACAGGGCTCATCAGAGAGAATTACATTGCTGAAATTGACCTTTGTGTAATTCTGTGCCCATTCGACCCTCTCGGTTTTGCTTGCTTCGCTCAATTGGGTCTTTTGGTGGGACTGCTCACTTTGGCAAAGGGCTCGAGGATCCTACATTTGGTAATTTTACCATGTATTAGCGCACCAGTCACTTCAAAAATATTCTTGCAGGTAGAGTAAGGATTTAAAAGTTTGACTTTATTTTACGAATATGTTTGCAGAAGCTTTCATAAATGCGCTCTTTCTGGTTTCTTTTTGCACGTTTTTACCAGAAAACACGAATGGTTTTGTAGTACTGTGATCACAGAGTAACTTTTTATATATTCCTAGCGATGAGATTCCTATTTCAAGCGTGGAAGAAATTTTAGTGCAATTTTCTACAGTAATACCAGATTTCTCGGCCGTTTTTATTATTTATACTAATTTTGCCTAATCTAATGGAATAATTAAAATACTAAAATTCCACAAACTTTGAAAAAAAGAACAACTTGGAGTACAATTATTTCACTGAACAGGCAACTTCGTTAGAATGAATTAATCTTCAAATGTTTCAAAAGTTAAAATGTAATATTGTTCATAGTTTGAAAATACAGAAATTATTTAAAGGTTTAATTTATTAAAGCACATTTGCTTAATTAAGCAAAACGCACTTTGAAATGACTACTGGAGCCAGGCTCGCTGAATTCACGTGCTCTGCTTAGTTTTTCCATCTTTTAGTTTTTACTTTTTTCTTGTATGTTTCTTTTGAGCAATCACCGACGTGCCACTTGAGTGAACTCTCTCACGAGTTTCTTTACTTTTTCATTACATTACGTTTGCATCAGTCTTCAGTTTTTCATGATTTTGGATGATCTTTCTCACTAAAGACAAGAAATGTTTGTTGCAGTGGTTGGAAAAATGGCCCGAATTCTCTCACGCCCAAACATTTTTTCCCTGCGAGGAGGGTAGCCATTGTGTTGAAGGAAAACATTCCTTCAAGAAAACGTTCATTTACTTCGCAATGCCTTTGATCAAGTTTTGTACACCAAAGATTAAATTCGACTACTCGTATTATTCCCATTTTATCAAACTAGAATAAAATAGAGCGGGGATAGAATCAGGCAACAGGAAGGAGCAAAATGACCCAATCTTGGGTGTGCGCCCTATTCCTCTGCAGCCAGACTCCACACCCAGACACCTGCTCTTGGAATCTTGCTCTTTCCAACAGCTGGTTCAAGTTTTCCCCATCTGAGAGAGCACCAAACGCTGCATGTAGTTTAGCAGTTCACTATTGACCTTGCACTGCACTCTGGGTCGAATTTAGTTCACTCAATATAATTACTTATACGTTTGGCATGTGCTCGTTTGAACACTGATGCAGTTTACCAGCAGGAATATTATCACAAGACTGTTTTTGTTTGTTTGTATGCACTGTAGCATTAATGTGTAATTAAAGAGAAAATATGCACCATACGATGAAGCGTTATTCAACCAGTAAATAATTCAGGCTCTTCACAATACATAAAGTATGCCGCACCGTTCCTCTCCATGAGTTGAACACCAGACAAAACTGTCTTTCACCTTCTCTTTCGGGCTTCGTGCTTATTGGAGATACGTACGTAGGATTCCAGCGCTCTACTCGGAGTACTACCCTTGGGTAATTTTCCATCGCTGTCGTGTCGTGCATCTTGTGGAAAACTTTGTTATTCCATCGCTGTCGTGTCGTACATCTTGTGAAGAACTTCGTTAACAAAAGAGTGGATGCTTGATGTTTCAGAGGATGCTCTCTCGTTACAGTTGTTTACTAGAAATCTAATCAGCATTACACATGTGAACTAATCAGTAGTCTTATCGTACGAACGTATGATTCTCCATCCAGGAGCTATTATTTTCCTATACTTCAGTCCTCACTTCAGTCCTCACTTCAGTCCCCACTTCAGTCCCCACTTCAGTCCCCACTTCAGTCCCCACTTCAGTCCACACTTCAGTCCACACTTCAGTCCACACTTCAGTCCTCACTTCAGTCCTCACTTCAGTCCTCACTTCAGTCTTCACTTCAGTCCTCACTTCAGTCCTCACTTCACTCCTCACTTCACTCCTCACTTCAGTCCTCACTTCAGTCCTCACTTCAGTCCTTTAGTCCTCACTTCAGTCCTTTAGTCCTCACTTCAGTCCTTTAGTACTCACTTCAGTCCTTTAGTCCTCACTTCAGACCTCACTTCGGACCTCACTTCAGTCCTTTAGTCCTCACTTCACTCCTCACTTCAGACCTCACTTCAGTCCCCACTTCACTCCTCACTTCCAAGTTCGAAGCGTGTGACCAACTTTCAGAACATTTACATCTTCAATAAAAACTGACGGGAAAACCTGACGCTCGGAAATAATTAAGCTACTCTGCTGCCAAAAACCAAGGTCCATCGGACAACAAAAATCGTCACAGTTCTGCTGGCTGCGGACGTCTTGGCGACTGTGCCTTAATGTTATACAGTCACATTTTGAGGCAGAGTTAGGCGAGTCTAGGGCAGCGTTAACTCGAGCGACGCTTCACCAATGTGTATAATTTTAAGTTCTTAGAACTATATCCTATTTTTTGTACACGTTTTGGCCTTCGTGTCTTCCTTTATCTACAGGAGTGGCCTCAGCATTTCCAGAACTCATTACTAAGAAAATATTTATCGAGGAAACTCTTAGAAGTAAACTTCCTTGCATCTGGAAAGTTAAGACGTCATGTGAGAGGATATATTACCACAAGAAGAGAAAGCATTTGCACTGGCTCAGTACTTGATGTACCTATATGAAGTCTGAAATTGAAAATTAGATTAAAAACCATCCCGTTTGAGCGAGCGATTGTACAATTCATGGTTAACGAAGGGAATGATTTGTTGATGAGATTACGCCATGATCGAGTCTCCCACATAAATATAGAGTATTTCGAAATGTTAAGTTCGAAAACTGGAGTGGGTAAATTTTGCAATATTTGTATCTGTAGGTAATATCCGACGTACTGTATCTACTACAACTATATTCGTCATTTCCATTGCTGGCAGAAAGGCTCATGTTTGAGAAAATACTTAAATTTTTCGGAATTAGATTCGTCAACCTCAAATAATTATGTAAATTACCGTATGGTAACACGGTAATGGATTGACATGCTATACAAATTCAGGTGACTTTGACTTTTTCCCCTCTGCTAGAGCTCTTGTTTTCTTTCATCCTGTTAAGCGAGGCTGAAGAATAACATTTTGATATTTATCTCGGCTGATAATATGATCTTGTGTCACTGCAGATGCGAGTTCAATTTACACATTTGAGGTTTAGAAGCTACTGGCAGCCGTACCCTCAGGTCTGAGGGGCAGCCGTACCCTCAGGTCTGAGAGGTAGCCGTACCCTTAAGTCTTTGGGCAGCCGTACCCTTAAGTCTTTTGGCAGCCATACTCTTGAGTCGTTTGGCAGCCGTACCCTTGAG
>VOMN01081450.1:0-18703 GCA_014899125.1 Orchestia grillus | reverse complement strand
CTGCTTAAGCGTGCGAAAGCTTGGGAAATAAATTAATAACCCAGTAGATGTCTCCAAAAAATTAACCTTCAAAGCTATCCTGTAAAAGGTTTCACTTTCTCTTGGAAGACATTTAGATTTGTAAACCAACTGAAAAAAAGTAGAGACGGCTATTTTATAAACAAACAACCGTGAGACTCAACAGAAGGGAGACCTTCATTTTCATCTATTCTCGTTTCAGTACTCAATCCTCGCACTCCAAATCTCCGTTTAACGCATACGGTCTTGCTGTTGATAATAATAATCTGCATAGGACTCTGTACAGCACAAGTACCAACATTATATAATCTACATCGGTAGATCTAGAAATAGTACATCTCACGTCGTTAGTATGCAACAATTCTATCGAGGTAATTTCTGATTCGTTTATAAAGTTAAATATGTAATTTTAAAATGCAAAATCCTTTACCCTATAGGGAGCAACTTTTCGAACAAAAGGTACAACATGTTAAGAGTACTTTCGTATTCTAAAGCATGTGCTTATGTTCACACTAGTTTTGAACGAAACAATAAGCATTCAAGACTTGGCTTCAGCATTCCTTAAGCCGTTCGGGAATGACAATGGGCCTCACAGGGTTAACAGCATACCGTAGCTAACATGAAAAAAACATCGAAGTGCACGGCATACAGAAAATAGAGATACGAGTGTAACATTAATCATGAGTTGCACGTAAAAAAAAAAACTATTTCAAGTTAACGTCCCCAGAATTAGGGGTGAAGTAAGGTCAATTTAGGAAAACTACAGTAAATGAACTTAACACATTTTATTCGGCCATGGCTTCCTTTTCATCTAACATATGGATTCTCGGTACAATGTAATCAACACACAATAGCATTCTAACAGAGAGCTGCTGTAATTTCAGCAACATAACGCGAGTATGATTCTTGCACTCAAGAAAAGCAACGATTGTATGCGTCTCCTCGCGTGTATACTCCCAACGAACCGGAGCGAATCGTATATACGGTGGAGGGCGACAAGCAATAGCACAAGATGGTGCAGTTTATAAATATTTGTTCAGAGCCCACCACTGTCTCGATATATAGGTACCGTGTGTGGCCCTTCACAAAAGCGAGATACACATGAGACAGCGTATCTATCTACCGCCTTCGCAGCGATGCATCATTGTTTGTGAGCGAGCGATCTCGGCGTTTCTTGAACGTGACGGATTGCGTAGACGCGCACATGAGGAGGAACGCGAAGCAACGCACAGAATGAGTGACACTGACAAAAAGAACGCATAAATATTCGAGACTCAAGAGTACGAGAGAATTAATGACTAAGCTAGCTCCTACACTACGGGCGAGAACAATAACAGGTTCCCAAGTCCGCATTCAGCAACGCACACCAGCTAAAGCTTGCAAAAACCATTGATCAGCTACGAAGAGAAAAAAGCCGGTAGGAATAAGCGTCAAGCATTTTAATAAGGGAGTGGCACGCGCAATTGCGTTCACTTTAGAGGTGCATTTTCTCTACATCATAGAGGCACTCACGCTGTCAGCCCCTCACGCTGATGACATAACGACGCATGACTGAGACACTTGAGAAACTACATCGTAAGGCACGGTCTGGCTGTGAGAGTCTTAATATTTCTGTAGGTTCCGATTTCCACTTCCGCTTACTTAACGCTATCGTTGGAGTAGATCCAAGTTGAAATTTAATTCAAGGGACACTCCGAAGGCACAAAGCTGAACTCGTCTCGAATCTAGTCCGCTAGCAAAAGCTGGAAGGCAAGATGATCTCACAGGACGAAAATGTGACGAAGAACGTAGCACAAACAAAATGCTTGTACATTGTAAGAGGTGGAAATACAGTCTGCATTCATGCAAATGAAGTTAAGAAGAAAATAAAGAGAAATCCTTCTTATATGCGGTCATTTATTAGTTCAGTCCCACGTGAATCACGCAAGGCGGTTCTCTTCAAAAATATTGCGTATTTTATGTCTCATGGAGAGCAGATCTTTATCCTTATGAAGAGAAGGTTAATCACCGTAGCCGATCGTTCATTTTCACTAATAAGAAGAGCATCTGAACGAGGTGAACACGTGAAGTAGCATGCAGCATTGAAGACATGCGTGTACGAGACTAGGAATTCGGTTGCACGCAACACCGGCATTACCCGCTAGAAAAAAAGAAAGGAATACAACGGATTAGACAAGACTTATCCAACTAAAAACTAAACCCTTCACAGAGAAAGTGAAGTCAAATCATATGTACATCCCATAAAACTACTACTCTCTAATTGACACTGAAGGACAATACCGAGCAGCGTACAGGATATTTATCCGTTTCTAAACTAAACCAAGAATTTTTTTCAACTCTAAGCCCAAACTAACACTACACTTTATAATAACGCAAAGCAAGTACCCTACTCGCATTCTTCTATGGGCAGCTAGTGGACCCTCTCAGAAATGCAGCATCTTGACGGGAGACTGGCCAGGACAGACGAAAAGCCCATATACTCCACGGCACGCAAGAGCTGCTCAGGAACATTACTTATTTCCTGAGCAGCGCCACGCTCTCCGACACCTGAAGAACAATCTCTTTCAGCGCACGTCTCTAGGAGATGCGACCGACAGTGCCTCTTAGCTTGGTTTCTTATAGGCAATTTTGACAGTCGGTCGTAAACTTGTTTCATAAGTTCGGGTCTGCAGTGGAGAATGGCTAGAGAGTGCATATGGGCGGCAGTCTGCATATGACTGCGTAATGAGACTATGCATATCACCTACAGTTTGCCCTGCGACTGCTTCGTTAGCACTTTGCATTTCGCATCGCGACGCCAGCTACACTCTTCTTCAGAATGCGATCTGCTCCTCATGAGACAAAAAATACGCAATGTTTTTAAAGAGAACCGCCTTGAGTGATTCACGTGTGACTGAACTAACAAATGACCGCAAGATAGCTTCGTGAAAATATTAACCTAGGACTTTATTGTTGTGGAAAATAAATGGCAACCCAGCACGAATTCAAACTGACCTTAGCTGCTGATCCTCTATTAGGATTGCTGAAAATCTTAAATATCAGCAGACCGTCCTTGCAGACTAAAGTGATGGTGGGAGCCAAGATTTTTGCTTCGTGACGTCGTCTTTCAAGTGCCCCCCGGGAAGCTGCAGCAGATGGTACACCCAGACAGCGGGAGATTAAGAGAAAAAAGCAATTGGTTGGAGCCACCAAATCGGCTATCAGCAGTGTGTGAAGTGCCCAAAGCAGCGACCCTTAACTTTTGTTATCGTAACACATCCAGTGTTGTTTCTCTTCTCTACAAATAGGAATATCTTGGTTACGGGAAATTGTACCTTGAAGATTATTTGAACTGAAAAATTACACTTTTGCTCCTTACCCGGTCGTGGCCAAATATGAAGAGATAGTTATATCACACACCCACCCTGTCAAGAACCGTTGGCCTAAAAAGAGAGCACCGTAAAGGACGCTCTTATCAAGCAGCCAGCCAGGCGCCCCATATTGAGTCTTGGCACCTCCAGCAAAGGTGGCTTATCAGCCGCCCCATCACCCAGAGGCTAAACTTATGGCACTTTATCTCGAGTGTATCTCGTGTAACACCTAATTTGTGTCTTGCAGCAACACGAACGCTACTTCGACGTCAGACTCTGTCTTTCGCTTCCCAATAGCATAATAGCTTTGCAGTCATTCAACAATTGGCAGACGTCGCTTCGGCAGCCACGTTTAAGTCGTAAAGACTCGGAGGAAATAAGGTTCTCTTCTACTGCGTAGTTTCATGAAACCAAAAACGACTCGAGATATTTTATGGTTTTGGCTTACAGAGAGAGTTATTAGCTGCGCGGCTAACGCTGGACTAGAGCCTCAGTCACACATAAAGCTAGACGTAACATCTGCAGCTCTTAGATGATAACAGATTGGCCCAAAATGGAAAATAAACAAATTTAGCTGAATTTAATTAAAAAAAACAATGATAAAGAACGTCCTTAGTCTCTTCGTTCAGTCCAGCGTAGAGTGAAATTATTGATGGAAGTGAAAGAAGAGAGCGACGGAAAAGATCCAGGCTGTGTGAGATGCAAGTAGAGTGGTGAGAAGTAGAGCAAGGGTTTATTCAAAAATTGTTTTTGATATCTTCAACATGAACCAATTCAAAGATTACGATATCATCTGATACAGATAAAGTATTTCATATACCTTGAAATATGGCACTGGACCAAACAATGTAATCCAATCCAGTGCAACTCTGACTTCAAGCGATAGTAAATTATTACTACAAGGTTACTATCTATACATGATCTAAATTATGCAATAGCAAATTCATTAAAGTTCCAAATCAATTAAAGTTAAAGAGGGACCAATTAACGACATCATAATGACTATATACGAACGATTTTTTTAAACTTGGAGAAACTATTCGATGATGCCTAAACAAGTAAATTTTTATAACGTTCATGAAACAAAACATTTTCGACAACACAAGAGGCAATAATTTTTCACAAAGAAGCGTCGTCATCGCTTTTTATTCCTGTATTCCGTACCTAAACATAAAAAATACATAGCACAGATTTATGCGTTCAACTTAATTATGAGAAAAAGAAAAACAAAAAACTTCAGTACCTCAATCCTGTTCATTAATCGAGTGTTTCTCAGATGCTTCGGTGGAACTCTTTTCTCGTTAACTTCCTAATTTTCCAGGTATGATTAGACCGAAATTTCGCAGCGGCTATAGGGGCGATTGCATGCGGCGGTTTAAGGAGGTGTGATGGCAATGCCGCAGCCATTAGCTACATACCCTTACCAGGCTCCCAAATTTATGACCAGCAATACGTCGGGCGGGAAGAATGTTCCATCGTTCAGGCGGTTTTGTTCGGTGAGTTAAGATGGAGCGCGGGGCGTGACCAAAGCGAGACGGATGGAATGAAGATGTAGCTCAATTTGCCGTGCTGGGTGAACATGTTGCACACTTCCTACGCGAATCGAACGCGTTACAATTAATGACGCAATTATTGGCTGAGTATTGTTGCGTTCACAACCCGCTGCGAGCGTGCTGCACGAATTATTAGCGAGAACTTAGGCTTGATTTGCATGGACTTCGACCCTGCTTCTCGATCGGAAAGATTAATCGCTCGCACTAACAGAGAAATCAAACGGAATGCCGTCGTACGACAAAGGATAAGGAAATCTTACCAGAAAACGAACACCATAGCTTTCTTTTCAAAGACTTGAAACAGAAAATTTTATAATCAACTGCGATTTAAGAAAGATGACAAACTCAACTCTCCCAGGATAAAATTTGTAGAGAAACTAATGGCACGATAAGTATATCGTCTTAGGATAAAGTCGAAAAATCGGTAAATGTAAACAATTTCAATACCAAACTTTTGAAAATTTTAAAACACAGGGTTTCGGTTCATTTTTCGACAAGGAGTATTAGCTAAAAGGTCACAACGTAGTCACAGAGTAAGAAAAATTTGATATTTTATAATGTACGCGTATATGCAATTTCATTTAGTGTTAACATAAGAGCTAATGTCATTTAAAGAAGACTATTGAATTTCAATTTCAAATTACAACTTTAATTCAGCAAATATCTGAATATTATACTTAAGCAGTATTAAACATAGTGTACCACATAGTAATAAGTACATACGAAACAAATAAAACAGAATTCAAACTTGAAATAAATTTACAGACTTGCAGGCTCCCATAATATAGAGAGCAACAATTTGCTACCAACATTTGAGTAGAGGTAGGAGCGTGTAAAGGAAACGAGACAAGCTATGAAAAAAGACGAAGAGGTCATCCCTTACGAGCAGGGACCAAATTTACGGTCACGACGCGTCAATCAGGCCACAATTTACGAGCAAACATCAACACTAATAACGAGCTCTTTAATTGGCCAACTTACAGAGCACTTAAATCACTCATTCATCCTTCATCAAACCTCGTTTGAGCTGGGAGTACGCGTTTGCTGTCAGTTAATACATTCATTATAAAAAATAATCATTCAATTTTGTTCGAAGCTAGCTGCTTAGAATAAATCCGGGTGAGTACTCGTCAAGGAAGTTATATATGATTCACAATCAACAGGGGAGTTTCGACGAACATGTGAACGATTCTTGCTTAACACGTTGGTTGCGATGATGCTATCTTCCTAGGGGCAAAACGACCCACCGGTGGGTCGTATCGCAGTCAATGTGTTAAAAGATTAATACATTCTGAGGAAACCACTACGACGATCAGAATTTCTATAATTGAGGGCTCTGGCCTGGAAATCAATCTGACACGAGAAATAAAACCTCAAGCCTTTGTCTTTCATGTAACGTGAGCACAAAGCTTTACTCGAATAACAACACATAAATACAGCTTTCCTGGGCCACTTTCATAAGCTTGCTTCAAATTTATAGGCCCTTGCTCCCTGGTTTTGCTTGCGATTCAAATGACTTGCAGTTGCCGGTAATGGTGACCATAAAGAGCATCTAAACGTAGCAGTGGACGCCTTGCCCCGTGAGTTTAAGCATCTGTGACAGCAACTGACAAATACCGGCCCCACTCTGATAAAACTGGCAGGCCTTGAGGCTCTTGAGAGCTGTTTTGCTAGGGATGATGCACCGGAGTACCTCTGGAGGGTCCCTCGTGAGAGGCACCGTCGAGGAGATGATGCTTTACTTGAGGGTTTCCCATCTCAATTATGCACCAACAAACGGGAGCAAAAGATTAATACTGCATCTTCGAGTACGCAGGAACAATTTATGCTCTACACACAGAGGTAATAGCTCTAATCACGCTCGCTACATTATTAATTCTATAGCAAAGGATACATGAGGATCATCAATCATTGTAGAAATGACAGATTGAATCGAAAGCAACGACGAAGCGTGAAAAACACTTGTTGATAATGATCGAAAAAATACATCGACCACGTGTGTCAAGCACATCATCGGAATAACATATACATGGACCACGTACGTCAAGGAAATCGGAATAATACTGACATCGATCACGTTCGTCATGTAAAAACAGCACGCGTAATCATAGCTTTCATTATTACGTGAATTTTACCTCACAACATACCTATAGACTAACTATAGTTGACCACGTGCTCGTAAAGCCGTTCCTTGAGGTGCGTCAAGATCAGCTTACGAGGCCTGACTGAGCGCACTCGAGCATGCTTGCCAGATAGGCTCTACACCTTCGAAGGTTCAATGCTTAGTTTTTCGACTTGCACATAAACATTGTGCTAGACTAGAGGAACAAAGCTCAGTGATGTGTCATTCAAGTAGCTAGGGCCTAAAAATTGAAAGAACTTTAAGTTAAATTCGTCAAAAACCTATAGGCCGTCAAATATAAAATGATTAAAAGGATTCAAAGTGCAACGTGTGATCTAAAAGTATTCATGGACTCATTTCAAAATCGACGCTCTTCGTTGTGTAAATGTGGGATTAGGCTGTCAACAGTTCAAGGCAGCAATGAGCTGAACTACAACATTCGCTATAACGAAGAGTACAATCATTTCGAAAGGAAATAATTGGTTAAAAAAGGTATCTGTAGAGGTACAGGTCATTGTCTACGTGCACATGAATTGTGACTTAACTGTGGAGTACGTGTTCAAAAAAAGCACAAAATACCACTACAGCTTATGTCCGATGAGAGTTTGAGGTTCAAGCCCGTATAATACGACAGCACATGATTTTTATGCTTGAAGTTATGCTGTAAGTATCTTGTTCGTTTCATTTATACACGATTATGAATAGTTGAATTACAAACTAAATCGAAATGCCAGTTCATACTTACAATGACGATGATAGAGAAACGCTTCTGAAAATGTTCATAGGTGGAAGTCAAAACTTGCTCGCATATTGATATAATTGACTGAGTATACAGTAAACCTCATCAATAGTAACTAATGAAGAAATGAAGAATCTTATTTCAAACGCCTTATAAAAGTTCGGCACATTGTAGAAATCGTTCGTACTGTGTGTACTTGGGCGCACCTCAAAATTTGGAAGACACGACTTCGTGTGTGCACACTTCACCACAACGGAGTCTGTGTGTCAGCAATTGAAGAAACGAATAAAAAATCTCAGCTTCATGCGTTTGCAAGTTCCCTTAAAGAGCGAGATCACAACCGGCGACGTGTCAACAAAGTGTTTTATCGGCCTGCGTCCAAAGCGCTGGAAGGGGCAGCTCGGCGCAGCAGAGGAAGAAAGGATGTATGACTCGCACACCTAGGGGCGAGTTTACTGAGCTCACAAGCGTTCTGCGCACGTAACTGCTCAAGAGTCGGGGGTACATTTCATTCCCTCTCTCTGAAGCGACTGCTCCGGCCATACTGCGACTTGGGGAAGACCAAATGAGGTGAACGAGCATCAAATTTAAAATGGATGGGGAACGAAGTTGCACTCGAGTGGCTAAAAAACTTCGCTTTGGTCGCGCTTAGTGAAGTGATGTTAACTGAAACATGATGTTAACCACGGGAGGCTAGTTAATGGTTCCATGGAACTTCTTCAGTTCGGACACAGGAATTACTGCATCACATACTTCGTTCAGCCCACACAAACTCGACCATAACTTACGATGGTCTCACAAGAATTCATTTTTTATACGAAGCTGTACAGCAAAAATCGAACGAGAAAAACTACGTGCTTCGATTTTCTTTGACGTTATCATTGATACATTTAAACGCCAAGACCTCAAACATCATTTCAAACAGATTACAGAGCAGTGCACAGGAAACTGTCCATACGATTAACCACACAATAAAGAATGTTTAAGATATTCCTAACACCACATGTAATACATCGCTAAAAATATTGAACAACACACTTCACTCAAGTAATACTCGAATAAAATTTAGGTAACACAAAAATTTTTTTTTACTAAACACACAAAAGAAGGATTCGCACAATACCCCCAAACACAAAACATAATAAGCCGCCAAAAATATTGAACGACACCTGAATCAAGTGAACACTGCTCGTCGGTGGAGAGAAACTCTACAGGAAGCTGCACAGTGTGAGGTCTCGGGCATCGATGCGTGCGTGCACGTCGAAGGCGCGTGAAGCAATTAGCGCAGCGTGAAGAGAGCGAGAAGTGGCGGGCGGGCACGACGCTGTGGGCCACACTCAACAAATCTCTAGCACCGTTACACGGCGTACTCGCCAGGCCCCGCTAAACACACACACACACGCTGGCTGGCTCGCTCGGGAGTGCCGCTACCTACACCGCGCACAGGATGTAAATGCACCACCGCCGGTCGTCCCAATGAACTCTGACGGTGACATTCGCTTCAAGTGACGGATGTCTGACGCGGGTTTACAAGGTAGTTTTAGTACCATCGTGAAACGAATAGATGTTATCAGTCGCTAAAGTCAATGAGGTTTCAACTACGATGTGCAGTTTGATACGTAGTTTATTTCATTGAATGGTTTATTAAGAAAATAGTTCTAAAAACGTACCCCCAAGATTCCCGATTGAATACTTCAGGGTGTAGAAGCCGTGCACATGCATTGTGACTTAACCGTGGAGTACGTGTTTAAAAAAAAGCACAAAATACCACTACAGCTTATGTCCGATGAGAGTTTGAAGTTTAAGCCCGTATACTACGACAGCACACGATTTTTATGCTTGAAGTTATGCTGTAAATATCTTGTTCGTTTCAATTATACACGATTATGATTAGTTGAATTACAAACTGAATCGAGGGTGCAAAGGTATGTCACGAATTAATTTTGGCTTAAAACGACGTGTTTTACATCAGCATGATCGTGTAGTTTGATCAATGCTGGGAAGTTAATAATCACCTTCTTGTGTAACCCAATTAGATTTGATACGTAGCTACTAAACGAGACGCTAGATTTTTTATTTTTGCATTACACGAGTTGATTCCACAGTCAATCGAACATTTCTTCACGGAAACAATTTTTAGTCGAAGCGAAGCAGCGTGGGAAACTCATTTTCCAGCAGCGAATGAATCATATTAAACAATAGAAAACTGAATTAAAACCGGAACTATCCACGCAAAATAGAGAACGTCCTTCTTCTATTGAATCTTTTTCGACAATCAGCTCAACGAATTTGGATGCAGCGATTTATACACATTCATGCTAAAGTTTTGATTGGTAGAGATGATACCGCAATCAAAAAGAAAAGAACAAAGAAGAATTTCTTCCACATGAAGTCGTTTTCGTTGAATGTTCTCGTATGTTAATTAATCTTATTATATTTTGAACGCACGGGTCAATCCATTGGTTTTAAAAATATAAATGTAAGAAAACATCGATTATTGATTCAAGCACATGCAGGAAAGACCCTGGCACGTTTCTAGAAATACATTTTTGATTTACGAGTACGTCGATAACCATACTCATGTACAGCAGCAGCTCCATTAACGTTCTAGTTAGCACGCCAAAATCAACAAAAAAAACACTCTCACCTGTGACTGTCGGCGCTGCCAGGCAGAGGAAGGACAGCAATTTCACCAAGATCATCTCGACACTCGCCCGCTTGCTCACAGAAGGCCGTTCAAAAGTACGAACACTTGGGACGCTGCTCTTGGTTCATTGCCAAAACGTAATTTGTAAGTCCGCAATGCAATAAGAAATTGAACTTCAGATCTTCGTTGTCGATAAAAGGGGATGCAAGAAACAAAAAGCTCGCAAACTACAATGAATTAAGGGGTTCACCTGGGGGGTCTCCAACACACACAAACCTGCTGGTGAAAGCATGATTGGGTTAGTCATTTTGGGTGAAGTAGACAGAAACAGTGCAATGCAGTAACCCAGGCAAAGAACTTCCCCAATCACACTCATAGATAACTACATTATGTCGTTGATTTTAGATAAAAGAACAGTTCAAATAAAGACGCTCAGTCAGAAGTACGTCGAACGAAGGTGTTTTGCTTCTGCTCACACAGCCATGCAATGACATGTGTTTAATAGCATAGATTTTTGAAGCGTGTGAGATTAGTGAGCATTTCGACGAGTATGAAAGCAATACATTGGATAAAATACTCGATGAATGCAAAATCTGCTACAACAATGAGGAACAGAAAGAAATCGAAGCACATCACGGTAAAAATAACGAACATTTGTAAGAAAATTTGCGAATATCGGGTACCGTTTTCATCACACCTTGCTGTACTAAATCAGCAGTGAGCGGAGAGGAACACCCAGAAAAGTGCTCGGTGTTCACACAACACATTTGGAAGGGCACAAGCCGCGCAGGCAAGACGCCCTCGAGGTGTAGGTATGCATGTTCAAACTACCCTGGCCGCGCGAGCAAATCCTTCTCAAGTACGCATCCATCTTTGGTCAGGGTGTACACGAAAATGTGTCCACTCGTTATAAATATGAATAACAATATGTGAAGATTTTTTACATTTTTAATTGAAGGGTAATCAAGACAAAATATATTTTAGCTCAAGCTTTCGGTCAAATCTGCTCTACCGTTTTCAGGGGACGACGTGTACGGTAACAAAACAATTTATGCTGCCGGCTTGTATCTAGATATCACAACATAGATTATTTTAAAATTCCAAATTAAATTATGAAGAGCGTCCTCGAGAAGCGGCAAATGGTCAGAAAAATAAACTATTACGAAATATCCAAGCGTCTCAGGATTTTGTGAGGTTCATTTACACTATAAAACGCTTCTACAATTTTTCGGGAATATTGGTAATAAACAGTATGCATTTCTTAAACTTTCTATAAATCGAAATATACCATGAATGCTAATATAATAGATTTTCAGAAAATAGCGGACCATTGTAAATCCTTCATAAATATTGTATTTTTGAAGTAATAATTAAAAACTATATACTATTGGAAAAAGAAAGAAAATTTGGGAGATTATTTATGTTTGACTGCATCTATAATACCTATTGTGCAGGATGGGAATCATCTTAATGTCATTTTTAAATGTTATTTTAAAATTTACAACTTATAAAATCTCCAAAAAATTTTCTTTCCAATAGTGTTTATTTTTTAATTATTCGAAAAATAAAGTCTTTCTTTACGCTTTACGAAGGTCCGATCTTATCTTAATACCCTGCACAAGGGAGAGTTAGTTTCTCCTTCGAATATCGTTTGCATGCTCATTAATAGATTTTTACAAATTAACGAAGGAATTCAAGAAAGGAGAAACTAACTCTCCCTTGTATATTAGCATTCATGGCAGGGAAACCATTATTTCGATTTTTAGAACGTTTAAGCAATGTAAACAGTTAATAACCACAATTCTAAAAAATTGTAAAAGCATTTTATAGTTGAAAGGAAACCATACAAAATCAATAGACACTTGGATACTTCGCAATGATTTCTTCCTCTGATCATTGGCCGCTCCTCGTGAAACCTCGTCTTCACAATTTAATTATGAAGTTTAAAATAATCAGTTACTGATTATTTTAAGCATATATTTTGCCAGCATATATTTTGCCGCAGTATACTTGTACATCGTCCTCTGAACACGGTTAGCGCAAATTTGACCGAGAGCTTGAGCTACAATATATTTTGTCTTTCTTCTCAATTAAAAATTTGAAAAAAATGAACTCCTCAAGACGTCTACTGTTCGCGCTGCTGAGATCATGTATTCATGATGTCGTAGAAGAATTTAATTTAACAGCTTAGATAAGGCTAGAGAAATATACCGGAATTAAAATGTTGTACGTCATCATCGATACTTAATGTTATTAATGTTTACTAGCAGGACCCGTGAAAATTTCACGGAAATTTAGATAAACAAAGTTTAGATAAACCAGCCCATGAGAAGTTGTCCTCTCAAGTGTTGAACAGAGGTTAAAGGTTCAGGGCAGAGATAGTCCGGTCTTGGAAGCAATTTTCTTCTTGATGATGCAAGTAGTCTGGACTCTATTAGGGAAACTGAAAATGTGCCGCGAAGACTGGCTCTTTACAGCCAAGCATGCAACCCGTATACAGGCTACTTTGCTCGAGACCTGAAATTTCACTCGCAAAGTGGCGAAGCGTGACGGAGCGGTAAATAGGTACAAGCGTATTAATATATAGATAATCAGTGGATACATTTTTTGAGGACACCTAGTAAATCAGGCTTCAGTAAATCACCCCTGGTACGTGTATTTAAAGATAGGAACTTATGTTACGTCGGATAAAATCGACTCGATCACGATTCTCTTTCGCTGACAAATTTAGCGATCTTAAGTCTCCTAGTTTTAATGATCATAGAAGACACGCTCTCGAGACTGTGCAAGTCTTGGTAGAGCATAGGATAGAAGCTCCTGTGACTAGTATTATCGATGTAAATGATGAGCCACGATTTCGATTACTTCGTTAGTAACAAATGACTCCGAAAACGTACAACATGAACAACCGCATCATAGATATATAGCGAGTCGCCAGTCAGCAACCACGACACGCTGTAGTTATTTTTAAATTTTTACAATAGCCTTCGTAGTTAGATATTAAAAGTTTGAATTGCTGCTTCGCGACACTGATAATACCAATAATGTTGAAAACCCAAAGGATTGTAAGGCAAATGTACCGAAATGCAAAAAAAAAAACGATAAAATTACGGAGTCGTACAGCTTTTCTTACCGCTTTATACTTCCTTTACTCTTATAAATGGAATTAGTATGAACACGCTGACAGCAAGTTAATCACTGATCACATTGAATTTGCTGATCTATAAATATGGCTTCGAAGAAGAACATACTCCTCGAAAAAAAAAAACATCGGCACTTCCAACTTACAGGCAGTAGCAAAGGTGCAGAAAAACTTGGCCAAACTGCAAGCCTTCTCGCACAATTGAACCTACTACAACAACGTATGATCATCGCAAATTTTTCCCCGCCCTCGTTGAAAATCTTCTTCCCTGCAGATTTTATCGGCCGGAGATATGGCTAGAGTGATATCCCGTGGCACTGCATTGCGCAAATAAACCAAGACGACTACAGATTTTTGTCTGCCGACACTTCAGACGTTCAAGCCCTGGTAGTTTTCTTAGGTCGTCTCGCGTAAATTGAATACAAGTTTATAAACAGGAAGCTGAAAAACATTAGAGTTTTTATCGCCAACGAAATGGCAACGGAATGGTCGGGGGAGAAACCTATCCTGTAAGTTGAGGCCCGTCATAGACGGCATGTAAGTGGGTTCTCGTCATAGACGGCATGTAAGTGTGTGCTCGTCATAGACGGCATGAACACGGGTGCCCGTAGCATTCAGTGGTGATAGACTTAGGGCAGTACAAATGATCGAGAAGTCTATTTGTACTGCGGAAAATGTATTTGCAATACACTAAGCCAATAAATTAGTACACCCAAACGACGCACTTCGGCGACGAGTGCTGATGTTACTATAAGAAATACTCAGAACTGAATAAAAATGTAGCTCGATTTGAACACGGACGTAGGAAAGAAAAAGCCCTTCCTAATACAACACTAGGTTCGCATACAGGCAAACAAACGACAAGCAAAAACCAGTATCAGGCATCAGAGAAACAGCAGTTGAATAAACCCTCCATACTAGCGACCCGAACAACAAAAAAGCTAGTGTTTATATTCGAGAAAGCTACAGCTAAACGAGAGCATCCATGAAAAGGTCTTTGATAAGACACTATCTGCACTTCAAGCAAGCACGATCACGACCAACCACATAAACTGAAGCGCTAATTACTTAAATTAGTGGACTTCAGAGGCGGCCATTTGGCTGCGCCACGCAAGGCTTCGCACATCAGCCCCAAAAACACCAGGGATTCTAATCCGACGTTACACAATTCATTAGCCGACCGACGAATGCTCGGCGATTTTAGGTGTTGACTTCGCCGCTCGCGTAATGCATGACGATGGGGTAAAGAACAGCAGTTTCCCCCAACATCACAAAAGCCTACCGCTCGGAGCTAGCGCAGGAAATCGAGCAACGCTGTAATGTGTCACGACTCTGTGTAATGAAGTTAAGACGTCGTAGATGTAGCACCGCCACAAGTAAGCCTTTGCAACATTTGTTCCAACTTTTTACAGAGGAACTTTACTCTGCCGGGTGGCTCTTGAAGGATAGAAATAAATACAAGTTTCTACACGAACAGAACATTAGCAGACAATATAAAATTACGAGTTAACGATGGCAGCCGTTCAATAAAGCGATGTCGTTCGAAGCTCACCTGCAGTGAGCATCTCACCAGACAATACAGAAAAAAGCTCACATATTTTACTTCCAAAGTATTCGGCGGAGAAACTCTGCTACAGGATCTGTCGACCTATTGGGACTACTCGTTTTCTATGGACGTAACCCTAACGGATGGATGCACGAAATTCACCATCACAACAGTGAGTACCAAAGTATATATTCGAAAACATGAGATCCATTAAACGACGCTGATAAGATGGCAACATTTATAACATAAGAATAAAAAATGCAACCTACGGCTTAAGTGACTTCACGAGTCGTGCAGAACGTTTTTCACATCGACTTCTTCTAAAAAAAACACTTCATGTACAAAAAGAGAACGAATTTAATGTTCTTAATACATGAGATACTGAAACGAAACAACATTAAGCACACTTGATAATGCAATACGGTTCAAGTTTCCCTAAGTGGATGGACTCCCAAACATGAGAAACAGAATTAAGAAGCTCGAAAATGAATGACAATTACTTCCAAGCTCTCACTCTCGAATTGATCGCCCTCGGCGGAAATGATTTACACGTGAATCGAAAAGGTCATTCCGTTCCTACAACCAGAACGCCCAGAGATTTATTTAATTTTTATACAAGCGCAGGGTAACAAATCCTGTGGAGCCATTAGAGCGCCGGGTGCAACAAGGGCAGAGATCGACTCTGCAAGGATCAAGTCGCGGCACCAGAGACTGTCGTTAGCATGAGAAAAGAGAACAAGAACGTTTTCAATCAAACTATCTGTTGGCACCCGCAGCTCCAACACGCGTCGTAGATGTAGAATCTCCCAAGACTTCAATTTTATTATACCTCCCACTGTTTCTGTTTTCTGATACACCACGCACTCAATTGCGCGAGTGTTAGCTTGTCATCACTAGTGAGTTACTGGAAAAAGTATGTTTTGGAACTTAACGAGTGAACACCCCCAAGTAGTGGCAACGGGAAGTCCATGATAGCGGCATGTTTTGGAATCAACTTCGTGTTCGTTTTTATTAAAGCAGAATATTTATCTTAACTGAGTGTATGCACATCATTAAGCAATAAAAACTTCTTAAATTAGACGTACATATTACTTCTAATACGAATCATAGAAACGATGTTATCAGAGGTTGACGCGCCTGATAAAGTACTTCTTTAAATAAAATACCGGTAGCTGTCACTGCTCGAACAAAAATAAACCTCCACGAATGAGTGTCCGCAACAACTGTTCATAAAATTCAATAAATCGAATTCCATCAATTCTAATCGCAGGTAAACTTTGAAGAGAACACCCGAGTATAGGCAGGTTTAACACGTCCTGAACATATGACTTGAATACACCTCCCTCCCTCGTACCCACGTCTGGTCTCTAATGGATGAACATGGAGAGCACCGCGAGCTGGAGGAGGATAGATGGCCTCATGTGCCATAAGATTCACTTTAATGGAACCTCTTCAGACGACCTGAGTTACGAGATCAGCAACCGGTTTGAGGTGCGCGCGTGAGGGACCCAGGCGAGGGCCCTCTCATTACGAACACTCTATCAGGTCGGGCTCCGGCGACTAATATCTCCCATAATGAAGAGATTGCAACGTTGCCTTCGATTATAATCGCAGAAAAATTGGACCCGGTCAAAATTGCTACAGCTGGTAAGATAAGGGGCTCCTACCGTATAATCAACTAACCCTGGAGATTACTTCTAGTAAACGGCTCGTTAGCCAGAATAAATGGCAACAGCGTGAGGAATTAACCTGAAGACAGGCGTCAAAGAGATTTCACTTCCAATCAATACAGATCGCACGACTTTTAATGGTTGTGTGTGTAGGTTATAAGAATAAAACCCCAAGCGACCCCAAGCGTACAGCCTGAATAGCAGCAGCCTTTCGGAACTAGGACTGAGGGTTAGAACAAACTTGTACTACAGCGTGCGCTTTCCAGTTGTGAAATTACACACCGATTATAATTTGACAAATTCAACACTTCAGAACATAAATCAATAATTCCGTTTCAGCCAACAAATTCATTCATAGAACTCAAAACTATATCGAAACGTAATACAAATTTCGATTAACTAATTAAAGTGGAACCTGAGCAGCCATTCCGCGCCATTCCCCGGAAAGTAGTTAAGCTGTCGTGCACGTAGTGAAACTTCTGTTATTACTACAAGTTGCGAGACTGTTGTAGTAACACGTAGCAATGATATCACTACACGCAGCAGTGATGGTACTACACGCAGCAGTGATAGTACTACACGCAGCAGTGATAGTACACGCAGCAGTGATAGTACTACACGCAGCAGTGATAGTACACGCAGCAGTGATAGTACTACACGCAGCATAACCGTTATTGATACACGTAGCCAAACTGCTATTGTAATACATAGCCATGGTCAATTCTACTGAAGAATTTCGGCAAGGGCCAACATCCTCAGCACACCTTCAACCCGACTGACAGGAGCTATGGAATCATATTCTCGTTAAGTAAACAGACAGTTTCCATCACCGAACTTTCTTGGGCACTGGTTTTTTTTTTGTAATAAATTCTCGAACTAGGGTATGTGTCGAACTAAAATTAATTCGAGCCCAAAAGAGATTATCCCTAAGCCGTTCTCGCCAGTCGGCGCGAGTCGTGTAAGACAATCCACCACGCGGCCAGCCCTACAAAGGCCATCACGTTGAAGCCCCGGTTAAGGTTCTCCTTAAAATGCGTATAAATACACGAGATATAACTACCCTGCTGCCCCACTCCTGTCTTGTATTTTGCCCAAGCGTAAAGTTAATGCGCACGGTTCATGTGTAACGACGACAGCACGCTGTTTAGTGCGCCCACCGCAATAAATGAATGCGAGCGATGAGAAAAAACAGAGGCACCCACGCAGGGGCCGGCGTCGTGGTCGAATATGGGTGTACACGGTGAAATGGGGCCAAAATATCTACAACATCTTATGTCGTTCCCTCCAAATCGTGAGTCGTACACCGCAATAATGCTATCATTAACGCCGAAAATGTTGTGAATCTCATGCAGGATATTATTTAGGTCAGGATTGCGTGGCAAGATATTACTAGCAGCTAAATATTACAGAGCCGCTGACGGCCATAATGTTCTATTCTAGAACGTCAGAAGATTTATGATCTATCTGCTGCGAGAACATTTATTTACCGACAAAATCACTAAAATAAAGACGAAAAAAATTCAATACTAAAACTTTGGAACTTAATCGACCTCAAGTCGTACTATTTAGCTCTATAACAGCAACCACTTCTATACGAAAAATAAACTAGAAGCTATCACACAAGAATTCTCTTTAGCTCATCTGCTGAATGTATGTATTACCACAGCGACAATAAAAATGTTCCGAAGTGCAAGCCATTCAAAAGAAAGGAAGTAGAAGAAATAGCATCGAAAACTAAATATATACATACATATGTAACGTAGAAAACTTACTCAATATCTCGGCTTAACCAATAGAATTATAACTTAGTTTACAGCTCCCTCGCCACACCAGAGGTGCTCTCAAGAGAGCGATATAGAAGGACCATTTAGTATGGACTTCAGAAAATGTGGAATCTATGCACAGGTGTGTTCCCA
>VOMN01081444.1:0-10286 GCA_014899125.1 Orchestia grillus | reverse complement strand
GAAAGATAGCAAATGTTTGTGACGAGTCTACATAACCCAATTAAGTACGATTTGTGACTTCCATGAAATATTGATTCAGGGCATAAGTTCGTGAATTACTACCGTCTCAAAAAAGTCCTCGTGAAGCAGAGCTTTCGTGAATTGAAGCTGCGTGGATTACGGGTGAATTACGGTACCCTCATGCATATACCTGTACATATATTCATAAAGACACTCACACAGAAGCGAGAGAGCACACGGTACACATCCAAGGTCACCTCGAGAGGCGTACACACAACTCACGTGTCGTAGGAGACGTTGAGCGCAGGCAGGCCGGTACTGAGGGAGAGGGAGCTGGGCTCGTGACGGGCGTCATAGGCCACCTGCAGGAGCGGGTGGGCGGCGCTGTCACGCAGCAAGTTGACGCGGGAGCCGCCGTCCCACACAGAGCTCGCTAACTCGGTGCCGTTCAGCTGTCGTGGTTCCGTCAAACGTGTGAGTTTTTAGGACATCGCTTAACGGGGTTAGCTGATTTGGAATAGTGTTTTAGGGTTTGGTGAGTGGGAACATCGTGGACAATAGAACAAGTGGGGTTACTGACAGGGTTTGGGACTTTTATAACCGGTGTGCTGACACATGGCCGAAACACGTGCCTGAAATTCTGTCGTTTTTTATTATGCTTATTAGGAATGCTTTGAAGCCACAATTGCAAGAGCATGAATGTCGAAAACTATCGTCTTTATGTTCAAAATAGCCCCGAGTTGTTTTTGGGAGACTGACAAGTCAGTCGATATGATGCATTAATTTGTATAAAAGTAAATATAAAAAAGTGGCATTCATCATCAAAAGACATCTCACAAGCTTACTGAAATGTGGGAGAAATTCGATTGAATTTGATCAATAGTCCTGATATTAAAATCTTCAACATAAATAGTTCAGCCAAAATAACTTAAGCGTAATTACTCCCTATCAATATACGTAAAGCCTCCCTTTCTGAACGAATCCTCAGATGAACAATCGCCGCCTCACTCTCAGGGTAAAATTAATTGATTAAAACTTATTAATTATCCACCACAAATTATTTGGCAAGTCCGGCACGAGAGATAGCTTGAATATGTTCACCACTCACCAAATATTTCGACTCCAAGAGTCTCCAATCGCCAGTTTTTTGATAGGACGACTGGACAGCGAGCGTGGCAGACGGGGCTGCAGACCCAGCAGACCACACGAAGACAGACGGGACTTGCAAGAGCCCCGCCTGGGCGGGCAGACTGCCTTCCACGAGGGGACTGCGTGGGACTGTGAGGCCTACGGCAGACCCGCCCCACGGCAAGACTCGGGACCAGCTGCCGTTAGACGTGAGATGCACGTGGGAGAGAACGGGGCCTGAAAAGAAAGAGTGGCACATCAGGTTGTGAAGTGTACGAGGGAGGGAACGGCGCCTGAAGGGAGGGAACGGCGCCTGAAGGGAGGGAACGGCGCCTAAAGGAAGGGAAAGGTGCCTAAAGGAAGGGAACGGTGCCTAAGCAAGGAAGGGAACGGTGCCTAAAGGAAGGGAACGGTGTCTAAAGGAAGGGAACGGCACCTGAAGGGAGGATCCGACCCCGGAAGAGAGGGAATGAAACCTAAAGGGAGGGAACAGCACCTAAAGGGATAGAGCAGGACAGGAAAGTGCGAGATGCGTGTGGGACAGCACAGAGATAGCTCCTCTGGGAGAGAAGGAAAAGATGAAAAACTGTGGTAGAAACATGAATCCAAGCAATTAATAAAACTTAGAAAATGAATTTAGAACGCTGGATTAACGGTTGTTCAGATTTAAAAGGAAAAATATACAGGCGTACACCAGCTTAGATTCATTCGGAGAGCATAGAATTTAAAAAAAAACCACGGAAGATTTCTCTTGATAAATGAAATTTGATGTTTCTCCGGTAACCTAGCATTTTTTTCTCATAATTGTAGTGTTTCGTAACAGACCTATCTTATACCAGATAGGCAATAAAGTCGCAGCGCGAGTTAAACTTGACAGGACTTGTTTGCCGAAACTATATCTCAACCATCACATTGAAAAACAATATCATGAGGAAGATAAATCAAAAGAAAATGGACAATTATCGAAACATCTACGCACATGACAGTAACAGAAGCTTAAAAAATACAAGCAATTGGAAGATTTTTTCAGATGTTTTTTAAAACCCTTTTCTCAGGGATGATGTAGATTAAACGGGTCCAATATAAGCCATGCTTCATTTTTGACTAGGAAAATTACTAAAGAGCATGCAAAGACACTCGTAATTCTCCTCAGTGTAACCTATACGTGATGATGTCAATTAAAAATGTCACAGTAGATTTTCACAGATTGTTCCATAACCGAAAGCAATCGTCCCTATAGCGACCGA
This sequence comes from Orchestia grillus, assembly GCA_014899125.1. Lineage (NCBI taxonomy): Eukaryota > Metazoa > Arthropoda > Malacostraca > Amphipoda > Talitridae > Orchestia > Orchestia grillus. The sequence continues at coordinate 7,911 of VOMN01081444.1, read as the reverse complement.
CTTATTTATAATTAGTTTCAGTCTCGTGAAACGCAACCCTTGGTACCACCGGCTGTTATATACGGCTAATTCAACAACGAAATTAGACTATTTAGGAACGGTGGACTGAGAGAAAAGCGTTTAAAGCTCAAAATGAGTTTTCCTAATACAAAATTGGGACGTCAGCATATTGAACGATTAAGTTAAGCTTGAGGATAAAACAGCATCAGGAAAAATAACATAAAATATTCTAGAAGTTACATTACCATTCCCCGAATTTGCAAAAATCAAAAATCCTGCAGCAGCTGAGCCTGAATGTTTCCAATATTCGAAATTTAGCATTAAATTTAGGGGAATTGACCATGGCGGCCACTTCCCGATATCTGCCATCGTGCTCTGCCCTTAGTTCTGGGACTGGCCAAATTGGACCGGCCATCTCAACAACTGTGGCGAATACAGTCAGTGTCGAAAAACGGCTTCGTTTATTTGCTGCCACGAAATGAAAAATATTAAAAAAGTCGCCACGTATCTATGACCACTGCAAAATTTCAGAAAGTGAGTAATAGTTAATTAATTAGTGCTTTCGTTTCATTCTATAAACTCGCAGTACAGTTATGTAAACGAACCAAATATTAAAATGGTTTGTAGCGATAAAGCCTTGTATGAAAGTGAGGAAACTTATCATTGGAGAATTGGTGCTTTAGCTTATCCAGTAGTATGATTGAACAACAGGAAAAGGAAAAAAATTCTCTAGCTCTCGTTCTCAGTTTTTTTTACTGCGATAGAACTGAGATTTGAATAAAATTCTCATCAACAAGAGGATAGTCTCTATAGAAAGGTGAGTAATGCTATGCAGCTTAGAGGAATGAATTAACTAGTCCACACAGTAAGGATATTGACAAAAATGAATAGGAAATGAGCTAATCTACAATAATAAATAGCTGATGTAATATTCAGATCGATTTATCACATCTGAGTATTACATTCAGATGTCAAGAAGTTTCCATACCATAGGATGGGCAAACCTAACTAACTTAGCCTAATTACCTATGGCTTATCTTATGCTTCTAAGTGGGCACGTTCACTAAAAGATAAGAATGATTATGAGACGAGGTAACTATTAAATGAGAATTATCAAAATCAATTCATTTAATTTTTGAAATTCAGCGACAAGGGAGAAAGATAAATTATTTTCTAAATCAATAAAATTTCAAAACTAAAATTAGTCCTGAAATTTACGATTTCGCCGGTCAATCAACCCAATGACTAACTGCTGAATAACAGCAACATTGATCGTTAAAAGCTTTCAAAAACATTTGGCAATAGGTTTGGACAGTTTCGACATACTTTCATACATATTCAATAATTGGTTTGAATAGTTTAAACATACTTTCACCCACATTTTTGGCCTTGTCGTCAATTTCCCGCGCTATAACTTTGTTTCTGCGCAATCTATGTTCCTGAGAAATGAGTGAGTAGGGAGGCGCGGAGTTGCTGCGAACAACGACAGAGCCTAAAGCAAATACTGTTAAAATCAGGCTCGGAGCAACTTAAGCCGTTCGGATGCGTTAAGCCCACAACAGGGCCAGCGCGCTGTTGCTGCCTCCGTTAATGGTATTCTGGTGTTAGACCGTCCCTCCCAACGGTGCTAAGGAGGGCCCCGCCGAGTGACTTCGCTTCATGCAGCCCGCACACCATCTATCCTTTTCAGACGTGGGTGTTATGCTGGAAAAACACACGTTGACAGCTGGTTGAAAAGAACATAGTTACGTCGAGGAAAATGTTCTTGGTTAATTTAATCATTTCAAAAAGTTCTCGCGTGAAGTGGCTCTTCTAGTCGTCAGTTTCACGGTTTTTTAAAATATTTCGTCTCACGGCAATCGAATATCGATGTAAAGCTGCTAGCTTCAGAAAAAGAGATATGAGACCATAATCAGGAAACAATTTCACTAACACTGCATTTCAAATGCAACGATGAGCTGAAACTTTTCACTGAGTTGATGCTCCACACAAAGAGCAAGGAATAATATTAGATTGGATTATAAATATGCTAGAAGAATGTTAATCCCTGAAACATAACGTGATTCATACACTGGACGAGGGCAGATTTAAACCCGGATTTGGGCCACAAGACCATCTGAAGCTGGTTAGAATATTCGGAAGAGATTATTGATCGTTGTCAACATCTCCTGCCAGGCGACGTCTGCAGCTGAAGCCCCGTCATCTCGGCGCTCTTCAGGAGCGGTCACGCAATGTAAATTAAAGCACGCGATGGGCCTGTGAATTGGGAGCCTCCAGCCAAGGACCTCTTACAATACAAAAGCTCTCTTTTGCGGTAGTTATTCAAGACAAGCGTCCATTTATTTCGTATAGAAAGTGATAGCGGCTAATAAAACAATTTTTGTAATAAACATAACCAAAGGTAGGGAATATACGGCAAGGTACCGATAGGCATAAGAGTTTTTGCTAACCTAGAAGTTAAGAGGGGTGATATTTATTAAGGAGAAAAGATAAGGTATCCCCTCATGCGTTCTCAGCTCTGCTAAATCGTATCTCACTTTCACAGATAAGGTTGTGCTAGTGAAAGGACCCCCCCCCCCTGTTGTTTGATATAATTCTAAGTAAATTATCAAAAGCTAAAGAGATGAATCGCATTATTTATGAAGATGGTAACCTTTATCACTTATTGGAAACTAGTATGGTGCAGCACACAGAGGGCTACCGATTTTTGAACACATAGTGTTCCAATGTAGTACTACTCTGCTTAGTATTTAAATACTTCCATTTTCTTTCATTAATAATAGTTGATAAGAAAATTTCACAGCGTGAAAAAAATCAACTTACTCTTTAGACTAGCAAAACTTAATGTGCAAGTATTTTTAGTGAACCCAGAACTGAAAATGGCTGTAACCTACAGATGACATTCTTAGAAGCCTTCTGAATCTTACCGAAATCCATTCACATCGATTTATTGCTCAGTGGAGGTTAGAACTTACCACCGCACTGCATTTGGGGATAAAAAAGTTAAATTGTTACGGCTATGACGCCAATCTCAGTAGCAGCAAGGACGCGAAGTGATGAATGAAAACTGCAGGACAATTGGCAATCGATGAGCAATTCTTGAAAACATTCCTTTTGATAGGGACTGCGGTCGCTTACCATTAGGAATCAAGTATAGGAAAGCAAAGCAGTCTGTATGAATCAACAAATTGGGTAGTCCATGAATGAATTCGAAACATTGAAATCGGATAAAAAGGCAAAATACTGCTTGAAAGAGCTACAGATCCAGTTCTCTGACTAAATATGATACGAGGAAAGAAACAGGTATCAATCACAAAAATACTAACTTTTAATGCAGGAGATTGCAAGGCGGCGGCGTAACTGCACGTGAGAACAAACCTAGGGTATGTACCTAAGCAGGATAGCGTAACTAGGTTGCGTAACTGCGCTAGGTAATGGACCTTGGTTGTGCCACTAAATACGGTAGTGTAATTGCATCACGTGACTACACTGGGCACTGAAAATGTCCGATATCGTACAACTGGATTGCGTTGAGTGTGTGGGGAAGCGCAGCGACGCAGCGCCTCGCAGGCTCAAGGTCTGGACTGCGCAGGTCGAGTCGAATGTAAAACACAGGGGACGCAGCACGAGGGCATGCCGCAGCCCTGCTCTGGGCGGCACGTGTAGAACAAGAGTAACAAGTGCCGCCAAAATAATTGGTGAAGCGACAGGCAGCTCTCGTCCAACGACACGTCCATTATTGCTCATCGATCGCAAAGCTAACGAGACCTGGCCGACAAGACAAGCGCCGCGGCAATGGCACCACTCAATGCCTCTCCCAATACAATCAAACCTGTCAATTAAATCTTTCAGACCGACCAATTCCACACGAAGCTAAAATGACCAACTTTCGTTCAAAGAATTCACGAAAGAACGCATAATAGTAATAAAATTATTAAAATTCTCATGGAATTTTTAATTTTATGAACAGAATTGCGCTGCAAGAGTAATTGATATTTTAGCGTTTTGAATTTATGAACGGCAAAGTGAACTAAAGTGAAATTATTGACGTGAAGTATTATTGGCGTGAATTATAATTAGCGTGTAGTAATATTGATGTGAATTATAATTAGCGTGCAGAATTATTGCCGAGTAGTGTTATTGACGTGTGGTATTATTGACGTATAGTATTATTGAAGGATGTGAATGATTATTATTATTAGCGTGTAGTATTATTAGCGTGTGGTATTATTGATGGATGTGAATTATCATTAGCGTGTAGTATTATTGACGTGTAATATTACTGACGTGTAGTACTCTTGACGTGTAGTACTATTGACGTGTAGTACTATTGACGTGTAGTACTATTGATGTGTAGTACTATTGACGTGTAGTACTATTGACGTGTAGTACTATTGACTTGTAGTACTATTGACGTGTAGTACTATTGACGTGTAGTATTATTGACGTGAAGTATTATTGACGTGTAGTATTATTGACGTGAAGTATTATTGACGTGAAGTATTATTGACGAAGTATTATTGACGAAGAATTAGTGACGTGAAGTATGATTGATGTGTAGTATGATTGATGTGTAGTATGATTGATGTGAAGTATGATTGATGTGAAGTATGATTGATGTGTAGTATGATTGATGTGTAGTATGATTGATGTGTAGTATGATTGATGTGTAGTATGATTGATGTGTAGTATGATTGATGTGTAGTATGATTGATGTGTAGTATGATTGATGTGTAGTATGATTGATGTGTAGTATGATTGATGTGTAGTATGATTGATGTGTAGTATGATTGATGTGTAGTATGATTGATGTGTAGTATGATTGATGTGTAGTATGATTGATGTGATGTATTTTTGAAGTGAAGTATGATTGATGTAATGTATGATTGACAAATAATTTTTGACTGCCAATGGACTCCATCCAGTAAAAGATCAACTCGGACTAAATATTCGTGAAACCCTTTCAATGGTCAAGTCAAATTTTACTTTCATTTGCTTTCATTACATAATCCGCGGTTTGCAAATGCCATCTTTCGTGTTGTATGCAGTGAGCAATGTACCTAAGGGAGGTTTAAACAGGGTACTCTCAGGAAACTTAGAAATAATCAAGCCAAGAATAAATTTCAATAAACTTAACTAGAGAGGACCCAAACCAAATGAAAAAAAACGTTGTGTAGCTCTCATTCACGAGACAAGTTCAACAAATTTCTTTCTCAACAAAGAGAGAGGTGGATGCGCAATGAAAGGCTTAATTATTTTCCTGAACATTACGTCCTCAGTTATGCGTTGAAAATATCGTTCGATAACTCTTTTATAGCAGACGAATTTACCTGCTACAAAGACCTAAATGAAACTCAGGAATTAATAGAACCTACACGAGACAATAATATCTTCACCTCATCCAAATTCACAACACAGACGGGGATTTACCCTCACAGTTTCGTACGAAAATCACACAGCGAAACGCTTTAACGATATTAGAAAGTGGGCAGCATTGCAAACTGCGCCGTGTTAGAGTCCATGACTTACGCCAACCGCGGTGATTGATTTGTCCTTAACTGATTCTGCAGCTGGTATTTTTTGCGCGTCATAGATTGACGAACTGCAGCCACTAGTACAAGTCTGTGCTAGTTCTTAATCTAAAAGTAATCTCCGTTATTTAGACCAAGATTTCAACTGCACTACAATTTTGCAGCCTTGATTAGAAGAAATCGTGGAACTCGAAAAACTGGCCAAAATTTTGATAAAACAAATGATTGATTGCTGATATTTCCGCGGTTGAAATACCTTGACAAGATAAGTCGTTCCACAATATACTGGAAATGTACAAAGCGCAGCGATGTTTTCTAGTGCACGCAGGAAGCGACAACCAAAAACGTATTCGTCTCTCCATCTATCAGTGCTAGGCAGACCTGGTCTGATCGAATTAGAGCGGAGTGTAAGTCCGCTATTTTGAGCCCAACAACTTGAGAGAGTGACCAGTGACACGCAACGGCCTTCGCCTGCCACCGTATTCCGGTCATAATAATCGATGGCTTGAGCAACGCTCGCAGGAATAGCATGCAGAGCTGCAGTCCAGCTTCTAAACACGCGGGCCGCGCTTACAGTACACTAAAAAGATCGAGTTGTGATTAAGCGCCCATATTTAGAGTCGAAACCAAGCCTTGAAATGTCATCGACGGAAATAAAACGGCTCCATAACGGCAAATTTTTTTTTACCGAGCAGATGCAGAACTCTCCTTCCGAAAAAAATTGAAAAGGTCCTTCAATAAACTCCATCGATGTAAGTGCTCCTACAGAAACAAGCACCAGGGGAGGCAAAGTTCAAGCCAATTGAGGACAAAGCAAATCTAAACTTGGAGTCAGACGGACACAGACATATTTCGTGCAGAGTTCAGCAACAAAGATACAATATATTAAAACGGTCGGAATGATGATTTGAACTTTTGATTGTACAAGTAGTAAATCTGAATATTTGAGAGAATCTTAATGCGAGTGCGTATGAAATTACGGCCAAGACGTGAAGCCACAAAGAAAATGCAGTGAGTATGAAACTTTTGTAATGCATGCCAAATTATGCTTCTTAATATCAGTCACGAACTGTGAGCGCGACCATGAAGAATATTCGCTCATCACTCTTTGTTTTCCAAGCTAGTGCTCAATTCAATTCTACAATTAAATATGGTCTTTTAAATTCTTAGACTGCTATACTACATTACGGTAGCATTAACTTCTCAAATTTCAAATAGAAAGGAGGAGTGTTTACTCGAATATATTTCAGTCGACACTGGCATCAGCTACAGATGCAGGTAAAATGGATACAGAAGATCAGTCCAGACGGAACGAGTGACTTCGGGTTCCAAATGAAAAACATTGAAGAACTTAACTTAGTATCTCAACACCCAAAACGAAGGTATCATACAATGGTAAATAACTTTCATTCATAAAGAATTGAGCTCATTCGATAGGGTTAGATTATTAGTTCTTATAAAATTTTCTTTCACATGAAATCATGAAATGTCATCGAAAGATAGCGATGAGTAGACACCCTTTAGTATAGACTATGGAGAACGGGGAATCTATGCACGAGGTGTGTTCCCACACGGGGTCCACTGCAAGTAGAAACAGCAAATTAAGAATGAAGCGAAACAAATGACAAAAGAGAAAGCGTAGAAGGTGTGAAAATTGAAAGATGCAAAGTGGGTACAAAAGATGAAGTCCTACCAATAGTTAAGAAAAACTAAAAGTGGTCCCTGGAGGCGCCAGTTCCCCCAGCATACGAAACACAAATGTAACTGACCTAACTTTATTGCCTATCCTTTACTCCAGAAGAGACGGAGGGTATTAATCATCTACATCGTGCAAGGGAACTAGCAATTAATGTCTACATTATTCATGCAGAATGCGGCTGCAAATCAAGCATCTGTATTCTTTGCACGTATTCACCATACCCTTCATCAGGCAAGAACGATTAATTATTCACGCGTTCAATAATTACTGACCGTGAGAAAAGTAAGCGTCTCCCTGCTGAGACAGAGACAGAAGCTGAGGCAGGTCGTCGTTTTGCTTCCTGACAGTGACGCTGAGCAGTTTCATGGGGGTGAGTTCCCCTCCGGCATCCCCCATCGCGGACTGGATCTCGGTCCAGTGGCCCGTGGGGCTCACCACCGCCACGACTCGGCCCGAGGCGTCGTATCGGTAGGCCGTCGTCATCCGGTCTGAGGAAAACAAACGATTCAAGTTTAGCTGAAGTTTCTTGTGCACGATGAAGGGAATTTGAACAAAGTAAAGCCTAAACTCATTAACGAACAAATCGTTTTTGAGATACGGCATCGTTAAGGATCTCACTAGAAACCATTCGAAGGCTCCTTAACGTTATTTGACCAATTTTCATTCGATTATCATGGATTC
>VOMN01081439.1:0-11041 GCA_014899125.1 Orchestia grillus | reverse complement strand
TCTCATACAACAGCTCGCGGATATGCGAAGACACACCATGCACACAAAGCAACGGCACCCCAGTGGGGCCCGGGCATAGAGGTCCAAACATTTTCAAGGTATTCAAGGTACGTAAATGCAGGAAATGAGTATCACAGCACTGTAATACATAAAAACAGGAAATTGGTTTAACAGCACTGTATTACGTAAATGTAAGAAATGGGTCATACAGCACTGTAATACATAAATGCGGAATATGGGTCTTACAGCATTGTAATATATAGAGTACATGAAATAGCTTGGTTCAAAAATTTTCAATTTTTGTCAATCCATAACTCGCTGAAGTCGACCTCAGAGTGATAGCCTCTAATTCTCTACTCAGTCACGACGGCAATTATTTATACTTTTCAACTGCGAGTTGTGAATGACATCGCGCGCATTTTATGGGGAGCACGGAGTGAAAATTTGAAATTTTGTGGTCACCCGCCCCTCGGACTAGGTGCCCCAGCTGGAGGGGGGGAGGCTCAAACACCGCCACCTAGGAATGGGTGGCCCCAATTGAAGGTGGGGGGCCAAACACCAAACTACGATTTTTCCTGCAAAGAGGCAGCGATTTTTGTAAGTTGTAGACCATCAGCACGAATCAGGGGACAAAATTAATGCCTGTAGCGTATCTCCCACATCCGCGTCCCTTTCTCAAACACATATCTGTATATGAGTAGATCATACACTGGATAGAACTAGTTATATTATTTTCGTTGCTCCAATCTTAGGAGCTCATTTCATTTTATTTGCTATAGGATAATCATTTCAATTTCATTTAAAATTTACCCGCGGTAAACCTTGAAGAACTTACCATGGTCCTGGTACTTGAGGTGTCATAGAAATGAAATATGGCCACGCATTCTAATTTAAATAAAATATGAATTAAATTAACAGATAGTATGTAACCGCNCTAGCGAGTCCCATGGTAGATGAGGAAAGTTGAGGTTTCTACCGCACCAGCAGCAGGGGAATTAAGATTCCCCGTCAACACCCCGCCATCCCTTTTTATATGGGACTCAGCAATAATATCGCTGGGGTGTTTTTCACAGCCGCGTGGGCATGGCGGACAAATAATTCGTAAGCCAAAAACAGCTGAGCTTTATGAATGATCTCATTAATATTTCTTCCGAGAGGCATCCATTTAGGGCGCTTGAGCTACACGTAGCTCCAGTTTCTCAAGGCTCTGCTAATCTATTCGAGAAGTTTGGGTATTTTTAAGGAATTTTGCAGCCTCCCAAGTGGCCGAAGCCCCGCGAGCTGCCAGGATTTCAAGCGCGGTGTACGATTAGCAACAAAGCTCGCTATTTTATTCGAGAAGTGTGCTCCAATTTTCAAGAACTTCCCAAATCCGAATGTTGAGGGACGAAGTTTTTGAGAGGTCGTCTGTCGGACCGAGAACTTACGGTTCGTGCTCGCAGAAACGCTCGCTCTTTGCCGTAAAAAAACGTCTTTGAAGTGGAGTTTCTTCTTCGGTTTGAACATGGCTCGAGTGGCCACGTGAAGTGACTGGGTTTTGGTTTAAATATCTTGCAGAGGCGACGCTCGAGTGCTTGGTCTATAGTAGAGGAGATATCGATCAAAATAGAGAAGTTGTGGTGGCGGGTTTTTAGTTAGAACGCCGCAGAATTCAAAAAGCTTATGGAACTCGACTTCTTGTGAAATTGCGATGGCGATTGTGGTCGAATTAGAGAAGACATAGCAAATACCTTCAATTTCAGTTAGCAACTATATCCAAGGGGAAGTTGGTTACTGAAATCTTTCATATATTCGCTTGATTACCACTCAATTTTTGGCGAAATTACCTCTCTAATTAAGAGGTGCACGATCCTTCTGAAACTGTTGTTTATAGTGAGGTTTTTTAGCTCTCTGTATCAAAAATGAGCCAAGATTTTTAAGTTACAAAAATAAGGTCCCAGGATAAAGAATTAGTCTCCTGCTACTACCATGATGTATATAAGACTTCCACGACCGCGAACAATGGCGACAATTTTGCGCGTCTCTACGAGTGTCCTAATTTGTATCGATTTTAAGCCATTCTTACATTAACTGATCTCGTAGTGCTGCCACAGTACGTGAATGATCTTCTCGACATCTAACTGGTCGTTCCCGGTGGTGCCGCGGATTTTTTACTTTCTTTATGTCTGGAGACTTAACTGGCCAAACTACTCGTAAATGCCTAACATATCCTGAATGAATCATGACAATTACGGACAGTTCTGGTCCGACGCACCTTGCAGGTATCATCCTTGAAAGAAGCTCGACAAACAATGCACTAGAGCAGCTCCACAAACAATGGGTGACTAATTTTTTGTCCATGGAGCTTATTAATAGACTGCAGATTTTCAGTGGTACTAATTGCTTGCGAATTCTACACAACATTTCAGTGCGATTTGACTGGCAGTAAGCTAGATGTAGCAGGATTGTATAAAATTCGTGATCATGTAAAACTTTTAATTACGTGAGATACGTAGTTGCCCAGAGTATATAGTTATACAGAAAACCAATTATAAAATTCAAGATTACCTACACATATTCATAATTGCACGAAAACCAGGCGATGACGCAAATCGCGTAGTCATATATGATAAATGAACACATTATCCATGCAACTGTAGTTGTGAAGTTGTCAGTCCTTGCTAAACGCGCAGGCGCTCTCAGCTGCACCGCTTTTTAACTGGGCAGACGGACTGGGATTTAAAATTTCGAAACATGTCGCTAGTGGCTGTAGTCACCATTCGTACGAGATGTCCCAACGAAATTTAGAAGTCATTGGGATGTATAGTTTTGTTACATATACCAACGTTTGGTTCGTAACCATATTTAGGCTAGACTCTTAGAATCCTTACGGATGATTGTATATTTGTCTATTGAGTCATGAAACATACGCTATGTTCATCTGGGGCGAAACTCGCATTTGAAGGGAAGAAATGTACTGTAGTGAATGGGTTAACCTTGAGAACTGTATAATTACAGCGCTTTGAAGGTGAATAATCACAATGCACAGTTGCTGAACACGAGACAAGAAGATGACTAATCACAAGATGAAAATATTAACGCGGGCAACAGTGAGTTAATCTGATGACTACAAATGAAGTCTAAATTCTTTATATGAGTTTAAACAAAATTAAGAAACTTTAATTCGTGGAAGTAGAAATAAAAGGCAAGCAGGTTATGCTGATGACTGTGTGATTGAGACTCGCGTTTCCTACTGAAAAAGTAAAGTCGCTACACGATACTTTATTCCTTGCTCGTGCACACGACAGAATTCTTCGTGCGTTTTTCAGTTAGCACCAAAGCCAGTTCAAAAGTTATTACAGCACAATTTATTGGATAAATCATTTCAAGTGCATTTCCCAGCTGCGCTTGCAGAGCAGGTAAGACTTGTTTTAACCTCTTCTGGGAGCAACACCATGAGGAGTTCGTTTGAAATTACAGCTGCTGTCGGCATTGCCTTAAAATTCTTGATTCGCACAACGCAATGATTTTTGTCGTTCACAATAGACTTGAAAGCTTCTAAAGGAGCTTCAGATTTAAGTATAATTTTACACATTAACAGAAATGCTGCTCCTCGAGCTGCACCCCCAATGCGTACCCGCGTCATAAATTTAACGCGGGTGAACTCGTTTTAACGCTTCCAAATAGTCCGTGCTATCCTGATATGTTACGCTGGACTTGTAGCGAAACCGCTCGTGTTAACTGGAGATGTTATCCCCAGTTCGGTGCAGAGGAGCTCGTGGCTACTAAAGCTGTTGGCCTGACCAGCCCTGCCGCTCCACGACTGGCCGCTCGAGCGTCTAGCACGAAAGAACAATGCGCAGGTTGCATTTTTGCTCATTTTTGCGTGCAAAACACGGCTGTGTAGCACCAGGCCGTGCTGAGCGGAGTAACTGATCCATGACGGAGCTCAAGAAGTTTATTCCAGCAATTAGGGAAGTTTTTACGTCCAGTCGGAGGTGCGGAGATGATGGAGGGCGCACTTCAGCATCCTGTAAAAAAGTGCGTCGGGAAGTTACGCAACGTGCGATGCAAATGAGTTTTTTCTTCGCGAGAAATTGTTGTATAATTCATTTCTGGATTTTGCCGTTTCAGATCTTTTGTAGTTGAGCAAACACCCACAGCATGCATTTTTTCCGGCAATTGGTACAAATCGAGCAGCAACTTCCGGTTTACTTTTACAATGTTCTTCTTTGTTTTTTTGGACAATTCGTGTTGTGAGCGAGTCTGAGCGGTGGCAGTCCTGGACGGTGTGCGTAATACCTGACAAAACTCAACAATTGTTCTTTTGCATGAAGCCGTTGGTTATAATTTTGGAAAATTTAAAACATGTAATATCGTCTGACTTAGTATTACAGAAGCTATTAATTGCTAGGAATCTGGTAGACTCAGCGATCATTAGGATGCTCAGCGAAACAAATTTCTTGGCGGGTCGTCCACCACTTACTCGGGCCGAAAGCGCTACCGAGGCTGAAGGTTAATTTTACCATCAATTAATTAATCTTATAAACCTAAAAAATGTTCATTTCCATAGTTACTCTGACTGAACTCTTCTAATAGACGTATTAACAAGGTTTATTTGGAGCATCTAATTTAATGCATGCACGCCGCTGCGAGTGGCCAATAACTCCCTCCCCTCCCCCCCACGCACTGCAGCTCTGAACAAGGCTAATGGGAGTTCGTCTGTTGGTAATGTAGGACTTTTATTGGGTGGCTTAATTTTTCATAAGTGTGTAGTTTATAATAAAGGAAAGGGAACTAAACCCTTACTGGGGCAGAGTGGAGAAACTTGATAATACTTGTCTCCTACTTTGGCACCTCGAATTCTATGTTGCGATATTTCTGATGATGAGAGTATAAGAGCATTGCATCTTTGAAAGTTCAAACACAAAAATTTGTTGCGTCCGCAGCCGAACTCGGGGAAAGTCTCAGAGGCTGATTGCTTGGTGGCTGAATGCTCGACCCCTACTGCACGAGTTAGCTTATTATCTGTTTGAGGCAAGCCAATGTACGGTGAGGCAATACAAGGTGAGGCAATACTAGGTGAGGCAATACAAGGTGAGGCCATACAAGGTGAGGCAATACAAGGTGAGGCAATACAAGGTGACGCAGTACTGAAGTGCACAATAAATTACATTAACTGGAACGCGGGTGTTGGGAGCCGAGAACTGCCCGCCTTGACGCCCCCGACCGCTTCGTTTGTATGCAGCGCGACGCAATGTCTGCCACGTGCCTCACCTCACACACTCAGCAATTAGCCCTCTATGCTCTCTGCCCACTCATGAGTCATTGAAAATAGGTCAATGCTTTTGTTCTCACATTTAGGCAGCGTAAGTATATCTGAGAAGTTTTCATGAAGCAAATTTTCAAATTATTAATTTTATGGAAAAGGATATTCATGTTCAATAGTGCTGTTGAATATTATGTGATGTACGTTACTTTTAAGGGAACAAGTATGTTCCAATAGTGTTTTTAATTATCACGGGATAGGCATGAATTGATTAGGAATATACATACATATCTGTCAATATAGCGCTCTAAGTAATTCGGTCAATACATTTTTTCAAAGTGACACGTGAATGTATCGACAGTCGTTTCAGTTATCCCGTAATGTACGTAACTTGGAAGGGAACACTGAATTCATCCCAATAGCTCTATTAATTATTCAGACACTTACATCATTTGAAAAGGGATTCATGTGTGCCAATAAGGTCCGTAAATATCCCTTAATACACAAAATTCAAAAGGGGATATGTGTGTCTTCTTAGGGCCTAAAAAGTTAAGCGTAAGCCATTTGAGGGGCGAGTCCGAGAATTTAGACTTTTCGTGAAGCTTTAGGACGGTGTCTGGACACTTGACACTAGAAGTTTTGGGACATAATTCACCAAGAATAGTCATTTCGCTTGCGTCTACGTGATATCTGCAAGTCGATCATTAAAGAATTCTTATATGCAGCACATTATGTTCGCCTAAGCAGAATTAGCTCCAAACTGATACATTTGTGAAGAAAAAAAATCTCTCAAATGGTTAAGAGCTGGGAAGCAATGCCAGGAAATGACAGGAAATGCAGGCAACGCTAACAGGACAGCAGTTATGAGAGCTGTTATGAGAACAGTTATGATATGAGAGCAGTTATGAGAGGAGTTATGAGAGGAGTTATGAGAGCTGTTATGAGAACAGTTATGATATGAGAGCAGTTATGAGAGAAGTTATGAGAGGAGTTATGAGAACAGTTATGAGATGAGAGCAGTTATGAGAGCAGTTATGAGAGCAGTTATGAGAGCAGTTATGAGAGCAGTGGGCACAGCAGCTCTGTGTTTGCGGAACAATAATCGTACCTCCGTGCGCACCTGAACTTTACTTGGAATTTGCGCCGACGCCCTCGTGCGAGGCCGGTTTTTAGAGCTCCCCTTAGCGCCTCCCACGTAAACATGGCCGCCTTGTGAAACTTTGTTCATGTCGGTAGCCCAAGGCCGTCTCTCCCTCAAATGAAGCTAGTGATTTCTAAATTAATCGTAAAATATATTGAGTAGTACAACGTTACGAAGACTTATATAGGAAATGTGTTTTGAAAATCTGTACCATGAAAGAAAACCTATGATTTCAAGCGATGAGGAAAAATTTTTGCTGTTGCCCTTGATAGATACACATCTTACGTACGATCTGGACATGATTTATGTTAAAAATTGTAGCAACGACGTTTCGAACCGAGGAAGTTGAGTAAAAATACTGAGATGCGAAGCAATTTGAAATGGTCATCGCTGTAACATGTATTCTGGAATATGAGTTAGTGTTTTCGATTATGAAGTGATTGAGAATATTTTCCTCTACAAGCTTCCAATAGTTCGGTATATTAATATACAAATATACATAAGTTACATGATGAGCCCAAGATATGGATTGAAATCTGAAAATAAAAAGGAAAAGTTATTTACATTAGAAAAACTTGCAAGAAGAAGTTGTCCTAGAGGAGCTGATATGAAAACACTTCGTGAGTATGACCTAGCGAAAGTTCACAACTCAGCAGTTCTGCTGCCATAAAAAACACAAGCAGTGTTCTCTTGTTCCATCCTAAAGCCCGTCACCATCTCTTAAGAATGGAACATAAGCATCAGAGTCTGGACAAAATGAAGTGAAAAGTTAGTCCCCCTCAGCCCCCATGTAATCTGAGTGTATAATATAGTGCCCCATCTAACCTGCTTACAGTATATATATGGCTCCATCTAAACTGCCTACAGTATAGGGCCCCATCTATCCTGGCTACAGTATAGGGTCCAATCTATCCTGCCTGCTGTATAGGGCCCCATCTATCCTGCCTGCTGTATAGGGCCCCATCTAATCTGCCTACAGTATAGGGCCCCATCTAACCTGCCTATAGTTTTTCGTGAGATTCTGGGTCTGACATCACCTACACGTCTCGCAAAGCATCAACGCTTAATGTTACTAGTTGGCTTGGATTACAAAATAGAATTTGAAGCGAGCATGTCGCACTTTGAATCAAAACATTCTCCATTGGTCTGCTGCACGCTCGACTCGTTGAATGATTCCCAGCCTCAAGTGCACCAGGCGCGCATGTCGCTCAGGATTTTGGTGCCTGGCACCGGAGTCAGAGTTACTGGGCACCCTGCATTTCACTCAAGACCCCTAGGCACACAGTTCGTTCCTGGCCTCAAAACTCAATTAATCCCGTCCAGGTTCCTAAAGTCATATGTACGAGAGTAATGTCCTATACCTCAGTTCAACAACACTTTTAGAATCTGTAATCATAAAGAGGCATGTGTGGTTCATTTTTATTAATGTTTCGTCATGAAAGGTGGGTGTACTGCGGTTTTAGATTAATTTTATGGTTGCAGTTTACACGTATGCCGGAAGATTCTAGTGGTTCGTCATGAGTCTTTTTTATGAAAACTTATAACTGTAAGTCTTATATCTAGAAATGTACATTTTATTTATGTAAAAGTAATTCCTACTTTTAGAAAGCAGCTATCCTTTTTGAACCTGTATTTAGTATGAAGAAAGTAGCCCTCCATTAGAATCTCATTACCGACGACTGTGATCAATTTTACTTACAGAAGGCAAAAGTAAATCCTGAAATAAGAGCTACAAAGTTGACGCCTTTTTGCACAACTGTAGAAATACGAGGAAAAAACGCTTTGAAAACTTAACCTTCTATTGAATTTCACGTCTCTTTCATAAGGGAATCTCAGAACACCAATATCATACACGTATTACTTTAATAAAGAAGCTAGTAACTTGGTTTACTCTTTAAGTCTTTTTCTTGTACCTAAACAGCTGTTGTTTTGCTGAAGGTCAAGCTTAGGGGTTAGAACATAGCATAAATATCATTTGAAAATAACTTAACCTGTGTAGGCAGTGCATACAAATTATCCCTGGCTTTAAATAAATGAAAGAATATCTCAACATGTAGGGTAGGCTTAAAATAATTCTTGTGACATCTGTGCGTCTAGACTAGCGCCTGGTCGATGATAATCCATAGCCTTGTGTCCTGTACGCATCTGAGCGTGTCCCGAACATGTTCTGTACGTGTCTGAGCGTGTCCTGAGCCAGCAGAGCAGCCTCACAACACGACACAATCCCGGCAGGCTGCTGCCCTGTCCTGGCTCTCAGCTCATGTCGACTTTGCGTCAGACGCTGACGCTGGGATTCCCCACCACGTTGTACATGTGCTTGTTATTATTCACTCGCTTGGATAGGTAGGGCCGTACCCCCAAGGTAGAATAGTTGCTGCAGTTTCGATGCTTATAATGAGCACGAAGATGCCAAGGTTATGATGAGTACGTGGTTCCACAACAACATTTTAATAATCTTTTCTGCCATTCAACAATTTGACTCCGAATCTAAATCTAGGAAAAATTTCCCGTCGACAAACATCTCCGTTGTACATGTGAAAATGAAGGATTCTGTTATCACAAATTTGGTTATCCTATTAATTTTCTTTCTAATCTAGACTAGCTTATTCGAGAAATGAACACCAACTTCATGAAAGCTTAAAAATTTGTATTGCTATGTGTCAGTGTTTAGGTTACGTTAGGTTAGATGGTCGCGTGTACCAAATATGGCCCACTTCGGAGGCAAAGTGTTAATTGGGCTGTGATATAATTTTGTTGCTATACTATGTTGCATTTAATTACCGACATCATGCTGGCAAAAGACTCAATAGGCTAAACTATTATTTACACCGATGCAAGAAACTAAGCTGTTTATCTTCGCTTTCTTCCTAACAGGAACATACAAAGTAATTAATACATGTCATAGGTGCATTTCAATGTGATCATCTAACTTTTTTGTTCAGGTCGCTCAAATGAACCTCAAAGTTTCGTTACTAAAATTATTCCTTCAATAAATTATTATAGTTTCTAGTCTACCCTACAAAGGGTCATTTCATAGCGCCTATCCAGTTCAGAACAGGACACTCGCATTCACTTTATGAAATTAATGGAAACAGGTCTCTGTAGAGGATGGGGCAGTTCTGGAAAAACTATATGTAAATACATGGAGCATGAGTCAGTCTGCTTTGAGTAAACATAGCTATCAATATCTATCTAGTTCGGTAAAATAAAAACTATACTTCATAATGTTTTATCAAGCGATGCAAAAACGTAACATGCGTCCCATTAGCGAAGAAATTTACGTGTTTTTTACCAAATTGGACACCAGTTTTGCGCAGGAGAGCAGGTAAATCTCGTTGACAGTTCACGTTACTTAGATTGAAGCTTCGACTTTGTTGACTCATTACGAGGAATTTCCGCTTCCATTCGGAAATGAGAAATAAGAAAAATAAAAGCAATGTTGGCATGCATCATGTGTTTTAAATGCCTCATCTTCATGGCTAGGCCACATGAGAGCAGCGAGAAATGTGGGATTTATTCTTCCTTCCTTCCTTCCTTCACCGAGAGCACCCCGTAACCCCAGGAAAACCAGCCCGAGCGCCCGCCCGGGGCAGGGCTGTGGGGCCTTCTCCAAGGAGACACGCGTGCTGTACGCTGGGCCACACCGCCCCCAGTGTGGAGACTTACGCAATCAATTTTACGTAAAATGAGAACTAATGAATGTACTTTTCGCTGGAACAAAAGTTTGTTCTGAGATTGTGCGCATGATTGAAAATTGGAGACAATGGAAATATTCACACTCAGCGTAAAGACAAAATTTCTCTAAGCATTGTACAAAAAACGGAGCTTCCAAGCTTATAAATATATTCATGAAGTTACCTTGTAAAGTCATCAGGCATTTCTGTTGCACAAAGCGTGCACGCAACGAGCGACACCGACATCGTATGCAGACAACGCTCGTGAATGTGGCTCGTTATGACAGGCCGGTAGGTGAGGCGCGCTGCGGTCGTTGTTGGATTCTTACATTTTGTTCGTGATGTAAAAGAAAGTCTTGCAGCGAATGGCATTAATTTGTTTAAGAAGGACTTGACCCTCTGTTGTCTACATGGATTTCATAATTCACTTTCATGAACACGATGCTATTTTTTTGTTGCAAGGTAGATGCAGTTTTAACCCACTGTACAGGGTGTCCCACGAAAAAGCTAACAGAACTTTGAATTTATGTTACTAGAACACAGTTATTGATAACTCTGTTCTATAAAAACAACACGTAAAGGACACTAATCAGCGAGACTGTCAAAGAAGGCAGTCTGTATCAGTGATAATGAAAACATTTCATGACACAGTTACCGTCAATGGGAGGGCATCTTATGGGGTTTGTTCCATTTTTGACCATCGTCTTTCCCTATGGGACGGATCTCCTTCAAATTTAGCACACGTTTGTAGCTCAATAAAAGAAACAAATTTTGCTCGTTATAAATTTTTGAATTCCTGAAAGAAAATTAGGAATTGAAAAAAACGAAATTTTCCAAAGCTGAAAACACCCACATTCTTAGTACTAGAAAGATTGGACAGGTCTCATTTTATGCGTCTCAATGTGTACAGTAATTTAATGCCTGCGATTTTTGATAAATCAATTTTTAAATATTTTTTTCCAAAAAAAGGAAATTTCG
>VOMN01081434.1:0-18910 GCA_014899125.1 Orchestia grillus | reverse complement strand
TGTGTGTCTACGTATTCATGCCCAAGTCAGCGCCACAGGATGTAAGGCCTTTCCAACGAAGAGCCTGACGACCCTCGTCTCGCCACAAATACATGTATTTTAAGATATTAGGGAAACGTCAGTTATTTTTCCAATCTTGTGAAATTCTTTTAATACATTTCAGGCTTGGAAATTCTCGCCTAATTCTTAGCAATTTGCGAGAGGACACGTAACCGCGAACCGTAGATCAGATGTTAACGAGAGCAATTTACACCCAACAGCATTGTTGAAAAGTAATCGTGAACTTTAGAACAGAATTAAAGGTTGTCTTGCAATGTTTAAAACTTCCAAAACTGGTAGATTTCGGTCGTCGGGGGAAGACTTTATCAGGCAGTTGAGCACAAACTGGGGCATGCAGATTGGACAAATCAGAATGAAGGGCGTAGAAAGAAGTGCAGTATTTGAAAATTGAACCATATAGAAAGCGAGCAACCGAAAAGAGATTACGATTTTCGTGAACGAAGAAACTGGATTTCAATCGGAATAATGTAAAAGCAGGTTCTTCGGCAGGTGCCCATGAGGGTTACCTCGCCATGGAGACTTCTTGAAGGACCTAAGTCATTGAGTCAGACAAAGGGTGAGTAAATTTAATACTTGACCAGTAGAACAAAATTGGGAAAATTATTTGGGGTACTAGAAAAAAATTCCTTGCGTAGCTACTACCCTAATTTTGTGGCACGGAATAGCTCTTTGTAACATCGCCTGAAACTCCAATGTTCGTGTCAAAAATTTAATTACAGCGGAATGCAGAACAGGACAAGAGAAAGAACAGAAGGAGGCTTCAGGGCTGAATTGACTGAATGCATTTCATAGCTTGCCGAGAATTCCACCACTCCCACATCTTCCCAGGATTCACAGTCATGCTGAATCATGTACAACAGTTACAGCAACCGCATTGAGAGGGTCACTAACCAGCCGCCGTTATCTTGTACCTATACGGAACGTTATCTTGTACCTATATATCTAGTCTGCAACCGTAACAGCATCAGCGTCCATTATCGTAATAGATCCATGAATGGAATCGGCATCAGAGTTTCTTTTTTTATATGAAGTGCAAATCCTATAATTCCTAAATAACATGGACAGTCACACTAATCGTTCAAAAAGTGCCGTCTTTGGGTGCATGAGAATCGAGTAACGAATTAGTCAAAGTGAACAGGGACGATATGGGCAGATGTTCAGTGGGCATTAGGTACAGATCACCATGCTCGTTACGAAAGAGAACTTCCATATTTACAATTTTGGTACTTAATGCGAATTGGGGAATTGGACATAATGGAAAATAACGTTTAAATAAAGGCATAGTACTCCCTTGAAACAGTGAATTAAATAAGGAACCAAAGGCATCTTAAGGAAAGGGAATGAAAGGGTGCATTTTATCTTCTGTGAGGGAAGGGCGAAAGACATTTCTGAAAGGGCTTTCATTGTGAGGCATTGAAGCTATTTTTTACACTTCAATGTTTGTAATTAATCATCAATCACGAATACAATTTTATGCCAATTGAACCATTATTTTAAAGTTTGCGTCGAGTTAAAATTTTTAAGTTAGATCTCGCAAGTACGGATTTTTAAATTCCCCAAAGTTTACATCAGATCACTCTACATTAATTCATAGGCGGCAGCCAATGCTCGGGAGAGTCTCATAGAACCTAGCATCCATGTTCCTCCCGTACACAGTCGGCAATCAGAAATCATTGAAACAGACTAAATCGCCCTATAAACTGTCTATTTTTTCAAATACATTCAAAGATCGGAATGAATTTGGCCTCCTTATTTTAGAACCTCTATTGATGCACCAACACACCAGACCGGAAAAAGACTAGAGTTCTATATTACACATAATCCAGCTTTTTAAAACTAGCATTTCAGTAATACTAAGTTTTCATACTTAGATTATTTTCATACTCATATGTTAGTGCTCTTTTATTTCATCGTTTTCCCATCGTTATATGTTTTATATTATTTCAGCGTGATGATGGAATAGAAATATTCCGAAACTTTTCCAATTAAATATGTTCATCATTTTTTTTCGTTTTTTTTTAGAATCGAGTTTCCAGAGAATCGAAGTACTAGAACAATATTGACGGTCGTGTTTTATTGTTATGTATTGCATTAATTAGAAATAATTTTTCGTCATGGAAGTATCCCTTCGAACTTAATTCAGCTAATAAGACATGTTTTTATTTATCATTCAATAAGTTACATGCTTGCTCATTACGAATAGTCAGTAAAGATCGCTTATTGATTTTGATAAGTTCGTCTAATTGCAACATGATATTATTTGCATAGTTTTTAGCTATCCATACACTGCCTAAGCCTTTCTTACCTTCACAACAGCATTCACTGATTTTCAACTAAATGCCTAAAGTTAATTTGAATTAATAATATCCTCGACGCAAGATATACTTGAGATTAACTAACCTGAAATGCTAATGTGCTATCTGTGAGTCCTGGCATTGGGGTCAGCTCCCAATGCAATGGCGCTGCCTGCTACTCCCCCCTGTGCCCTGTCAATCAATAATAAGGCAAACTTGACTGCTTTGAAAATTCAGTTCCTAACACACGTACTTCTAATTTAAGAATGGTAAAAATTGTACCATATTTGTTTGGCTCATTTCTTTCCGTCATCATCACTCAAAGTTTATACATGAAATTACAGAGGAAGTATTGGTATAGATCAGAAAGCTGAAGTATTTCCAAGTATTTATATGAGTAATTTATGAGCGTTATATTTCAAATTTCCTAGTGCCCAAATTGCTCTTTTTGTAAATAAAAAAGTAGGTTCGTTTTACTATTATTTGCTTCATGCCGTGCATCTATTCTATGTTGTAGGTATGGATAAAATGAGCACCTTCACAATATTTTTAACACTGCGAAAGGTAATGTTTTGTAACTTTGTTTGAAATCTCAATAGATCTCGATACCTTAGCGTCAATATTTAATACATGTTCATTAAAAGTCAGAGTTTATAACGATGATAACTTTCAAGAATTTGGATGAATTAATTTCTTCGATCTGGCCATCGCCGATTTTGATGCGCGGAAAAGTGCATACAGTTTTTAGGAGGGTGATATATACTTTACTTTATCAAATAATGATGCATATTTTATTGAATTTGAGGCGTATTGAAACCTATAGTATCTCTTTATTTATCTTATCTGCTATTGTAACATTTAAAACATAGTATTATTTTGGAAGACCTGTAGAGAAAGCTAGTGCTATCAGTAGCAAAAAGTATAAATTAGAAGTATAAATTGGATTTAGCAATATCACTAACGCCTATCAAAAACAAGAGGTGTCTCAAAACAGGCCCTGAAAATTCCATGATTTATATCCTGGAGTTTTGATTGAGCATCAGCAATAACAAAATATTTTTTTACAATTTGCCAGTTAAGATTGAAGCCAATTAAGAGCAAGCCCTCTAATTCCATAGCAGTTGAACTTCGAGAAGGATACGTTGCGGTCTGTGTAGTAAAAAACTTTGGGAAAAGCGAGATATGAAGAAAAAATAGGCTTTCTTTCTTCAATATTTAAGGAAAGATATTGCAAATGATTGGGCAAGGCCTACGTTGATTTTTTTAAATAGACGTCGTGTTGTTTGTCACACAGAAATGTTTTCTGATCTAAGTAAGAGTACTGTTTTTGTATAAAATTTACTCCAATAAGCCATAGAGGTCTTCAAAGTACAAAAAAATTAGTCACCTATTGTTTTTCGAGCTTAAATGTAATGTTTTTCGACCTCCTTGCGAGGATGATAACTGCCGTGTGCATCAGGCTAGAACTGTCATTAACTGGCATGACAGTCGCTCAGGATGTGTCTAGCATTTAAGTTGACCACTCAAGTCCTTGGACATGAATCCAATAGAAAATCGACGTGAACCACTGAGAACGACAAATTCGACATCGAGAAAATCGTCCTCGTAATGTGGTTGCGCTACGAGATCCGTTGATGCAAGAATGGTTTAAAAACGACCAAATGTACATTATGGCACTTCTGACTCAATGCAACGCAAAATTGCCACCATTATTCGTGCTCGAAGACATCCTACGCCCTATTAGTAGCAGGTACCTAGTTTTTTCTCCAGTGAGCTTCCATTACAACGACAGCTAAGATCAACGACAGGAATATTTAAGTTTTCTGTCAGTTACATGTAGCTTTAATCCTCTCTCTGTTGCTTGACTATCAGCTTTTTTATGTTCATCCTTTAATCCTTTATCATGCTGTCGATAGCTATTAATATCACTAAATTTCTCAACATAAACGATCTCATCCTACATTCCAGAGCGTAAATCAATCTAAGGATTGTGAAATTTAAAGTTAACGTCGTACAAATGCTCTTCCTCTCCTGAATGGGCAAAAATAAACAATGGGTGCAATAAACATCCGAATACATGATCAAAAGTATACATATCATAGTTATGGAACTACAAAGCAATCGAAAATTGAACACCTTAGGTATTTTTGTACCTTGGATTGTATATCGATATAACAATCCATTAATATAAGGTATTGATATAATGTCAGCATTAATCTTAAATTATTACCTGAAAATTACTTAACCCACCCTCCAAAATAATTTCAAATAAAGTATAAATAGTCCTCAAATTCTAGAGTAATTTTACGTGGCAGGAATGCTGCAAAACTTCCTGGAAAAATGATGTTCTTCGTTCACATACAACAGTGGACCTCAGGCAATGTTTCAGATCTATATGTGAAGGAGATTGCTTATCAATACTCTAATTCTAATATGGTGATGACCAAAGAATAGCCAGAGAGAACGATAGAAGTAATTTTTCAGTTAGATAAAAGAGGTTCGGGCTGCATGAAAATTTTATTTATGCAAAAAATATATATCTCATCCATTAGTGACACGATTCGCCTGCCCACATCATATCAGTCCACTGTAAGTCTACCACGTTCAAGACGCCTATCTAAAATATTAAACAGTGCGCCTCAACCTATAGTTCGTAAAGAAAAGAAGAATCCTCGAGTGACTCGATCAGAACTTCAAAATCATTTGGAAGCGGCTTAGACAAATGCATGCTAATCAATCAAACAGATCTTACGAACGAGGGATTCCGTTTGCGCACACCAATAAAAACACCATTGTTGACACCAATCCATGTTAGAAATCGTCTGAATTTTGCCACGATACATTAAAGGAATCTTGCATGTTTATGAGATCCTGTATTATGGTCTGATGAGACGAAGATTTAGTTACTTAAGCAAAACTTCCGACCATGTATTGGATATTTATTACCCCCACTGTTATCGATCTCAGTTGAATAAAAACATTTTGCTTTAACGGACATTTCACCATTATGTACCTGCATGTAATTATTGCATAAACAGCAGCTTCATTGTTTTATCGGAATTATACTAAATTACGGAAATAAAAGTGTACGAACATTTTTTCTCTATACTCGTAGGGATCCAAGTCAGAAACATACTGCACAATGGGTGTACGGTTTCCGGGCATACTGCTAAAATTGCGATAGTAAGTGTAAAGCCCGACCAACAACATGTTTAACATTCCAGTTTTTTGTTGACTTTGGACTATTTTGAGGTGCTGAACCCAAATATCACCCAGGTTTTTTTCGACATCAAATTTAAGAAGTTGAGATCAGGTCAACTCTGTCATCTATCGCCACATGTTTTTACGTTTTTTGGGACACGTGCACTTTAATCTGAGGCAAAAAGGTTTTTCCAGCTAAGCTAATTCTGACGAGTTTTGCCCCACTTCTTGACTAAAAGATATTTTTGTAGTGGATCTTGAGATCAATAAGTGACGAGCGGGAAAGAGATTCTATCAGAGCATGAAAGAGATGGAGACATGATCTCAAAGATGCAGTCATGATTCATTATTGTCGGGTCCTGGAGAGAAACATCTCTTTTGCTGATCATTCAACGCGTTAGGAGAAACAGATGATTTTGCCTCCAATTTTGAACAATGATGACCTAGTTCAATTTACATATACCTTCCATTATCAATGTTCGTTATTGAATGTACAGGGTGACACGGGAAAACGGGAATGTTTTCCCGTAAAATCGAATCGAAGTAAAAATCCAATAAAAAAATTTATTCATAGCAATTGAACCCCTACAACATTCCTTTTAAGAGACAGTAATCTAAATTATAGATATTGAAACATTCCATCCTGTAGATGCCCTGTTCTTTACATTTAAAAAATTTATGTTTTTGTGTCACCCTGTACCTATCATTGTTTTCATCAGAAAATATATTATGTTAGAAAATGTCTTTATCTTAAATAGTAGTTTCGGTGAGAAATTTCAATTAATCTTAAATGTGAGAAATTTGTACTCCATTTTGTTTTAAGATCAGATTTTTTAAATCGACAATGCACAAGCACCGGACGTGATGAACAGGGTCGGGTTTCATTGTCTGTTTCACTTTAACAAATTTGTTCCAAATATGACGAGGAGACTCGCACGATTTTCAAAATGTAAATCTGTGCATAATTTATTCTTCTTATTGACTTTTGTTGTCAACACAGGTAATTAATAATTGATGTTGAGTGAATGCACGATAGTATAAACTCGATTTTCACCAATCGGATTGCTTGAACTCGTCGTTGCGAAACAAATAATAGATTTTTTCGCTGCATACAAGCGTTTATCGAAATAATGTAATTTTCAAAATCTTTGCAACCTACCTGGAGACTCTTCGGAATTATTAGGTTTTCCTCCCATGGAAACAACTAGACATGAACAGTGTCTTAGAACTGAAATATACCTGAAGCACGTAGATAGTTTTATAAATATTTCACATTGTATATGCTATTATTGTTTTACCCTTTTGCCTCCTGAAAGTATTCTCAGAGCCAAGACACTCAGTGTTGCCACTTTATAGGGCAACACGAAACTTTTTGTAATAATTTGATTGCTATGCTAAGATTTTGGGTTAGATTTTGGGTTAAAAACGGAAATTTAGGGCAATGTTGCACTTGCAGAACTGTATTTTATGATTTGAAAACTATTCAACTCCACTTTGTCATTACTCCCCACAGAGTTTGTACCAAGTTTAAATGTATTGCATCTCTTACAAATTAACTTGCTTGTAACTAAGCTAAGATTTACTTTTCAGAGCTTAATTCGTTGACTGATTGGTAAAGGTTAAATTTTTGTTCAACAAACATCACTTCGGAGCATTTGACCTTAGTATAAGAATTTATTTCCTGATTTAATAAGCCTTTGATTGCATCAAATTTTGGGACTCAAAATAAGCATGCGTTTGTATGCGCAGACAAGAGCATGTTTGGGAAATCCCAAATATAGTTTAGGGTCGTAATAACTTTGTCCATCAAATTCCATTTTATTAGCATCAATTTTCTTGAACGAGCTGTTTTTAACATATCCTTAAAATAAACGGAATACACTAGGAATTGCAAATTTACAATTTATTAGTAAACTTCAGCTCCGTGTCTACTCTATCCCCAAGAATAGAGTGTAGAATCAATATGTGAAACATATTTTTTGGAGATTGCTTGCTTAAAGATTCCAAAGAGTAACTTGCTTTAAACTTTAACATTTTCTTATGTTCGAGCTATCTTGAGTTATGTATTAATTCGTAAGCATGTTAAACAATATTCAGGAAAAATTCTAAAGAAAATAAAGCACCTAGTAGTGTCACTGCTAGCAGAGTCAGCGTCTGATATGCATCAAGATAAAGCATTAGCAGCCGACTGGCTGACAGGGAGTTGTCAGGAACGACAGCTTGTGAAGATATGACACGACGAATGCGCTGTCCGCAAGTCTCCCTGAAAGTGGACTGTCAAAGAAAATCAGAGAAAAAGATGCATCAGAGTGTACAAATTCAGAAATAAAAATCTGTTACGTGAGGTAAATTTCTGCGTTATCTCTTATAGCATGCTATAGTATATGGGGGATTATTTAACGTGTTGAGTTTAATGTAGCAAAGGAAAGACTTATACGAATATAAACAAACGCGAATAAAAGGAGTGAAAATGAAAAAACGCACTCCAAAGAGTAACTTCATTTGGAACAAATAAGTTATACATGCGAGGTATTAAACTTGTTGGCACTGATAAAGAGAATTGCTGAAAAAATTGGATAAAACTGCCAATTGTGTACCAATATTATGGTAACTCAAGTTTTGTCTCGTCTTTCAGCAAAAAATCTGTGAAATTAGAATTTGATGGGGAAGTTAATAGAAGAGGATGCCTCAACAATGATGAAAAAAGAAACGCAATACATGGTTCCTGGGATTTTTTATAACATCCTTGAGTCATGTTTGGAGGGCGTTACAAGCACTACAGCGTATCATGTGGGATCAGAGCCTATTCTCGGCATAGTTTAGCCTTCAGATTACGCACGATGATCTACAGACTTTACTTTCTAAAATGGAGTCCCCTTAAAATCAAGCTGGTTCACATTCAGACACTTTGACGGACATTTATTTTCGCTGCTGAACCGAGTTGTGCCTGAATCCAACTTTGGATTATTTTAGAGCCGTGTGATGAAACAGTCTTGCAGGAAATGTTCAACGTTCTCCATGAAAACGTCAGTGTGTTCACGGGAGCAGTTCTGTTTCTAAGACGTCGAAAATATAGTCCAGGCTGTTAATCTTATCCCCCGACGAGTTTACAAGAACTAGAGGAAACTTTCCTGCAGCAGTGTTCGCAGCCCACACCATCACGTACGGTGAAGCTGGACGTCGGTTCACTCATGTGCCTTCCACTGACCCATACCTGACCCAAACTTTATCACTCCGATCAGAAGCGATTTTCAAGCATGGCGATGAGGATTTAATCTCTACTTTTTAGCGTGTTTCTGATGAGTTGCATGGTCTGAATGGACCGTTTTCTGATGAGGCCTCCCCGATTGCTGGTTGTACTAGTTTCTTTGAATTTTTTGACAACTATCTATACCTGTCCACGCTGAACGACCAATATTTTTGTAATGGCCGAATGAGTTTTATCTTTCTCATGGAGAGATTCGGGGGCATTTCAGCCAATAACCATTAAATAACTTAGTCTTCTGAATAATATAATACTGAAATGAAAAATAGATATTATTTGGGTCTGAAATAAACTATAAATTAAGTACATAACTTTTGGACCTAAAATTGACGCATCATAATTTTGACACACCCTGCATGCTACGCAAAGAGTAAAGATTAAATGCAACAATTATTTTAGTCTACATATGAATGCTCGTAGATGGGAATGATTTCTACCTCGATGGTTCTTCGGTTTCTTAAAAAGTTCCAAAGAATTTAAGAAGTTTGACTGATCGATTAGATTTCAGATAACAAAACCAAACTGGAAAAGCAGTACCTCAATGTTTTGAGTTAAAAAAAATGAATAATATTTTAATTACTGCGCAAAACTGATCGAAACTCGCGACTTGTCAGTGATGCATCGTATATTGACGAGTTATGATTATTTTAGCGTGAAGAAACATTTTATCGATACAGTTACTCATTCAACAACTGCAATAATTTCGAACACAATTAAAAAACAATTATTTTATTCACAATTTGGAGAGCAAACGTATGGTTTTCAGTAGTAAGAAATCATTGAGATCTCATGTAAAAAATAAAGACTTAAATTTTGGGAAGGAACTTTTACTCTAGCTTTTGTAGAGCTTAGGAAGCTTAACAGGAAGGTTGAAAAACAACCCGAGATGCAAAGAAAATTTTACAGTAGTTCCAGGACCTATGATCCCTTATATAAATCCGAAAATTTCTAAAATGTAATTCATCTCTCGTGGTCTACATATGAACGAAACAACTGAAAACAGTAATTAGATATCGAAAATAATTATCAAGCGAATTTATAAAACTATATATACTACGTGGAAGAGAAATCGCGTCTCTCTATTTGGCATATTTTATTGTTTTTCTGTGTAGGCATTTGAAGATTGGGTATTATTTAAGGATTGGTTTTGCCGTGTTACAGACAGGACTATTTGCAAGTTATGATTGAAAACGTTCGCCCTTCAATGTACTTCGATTTTTCCTCTGATAACTGAGCGTTTCATGACGATAATGTTCACATTCACAGAATAAACTTGTATAAAATTTGTTTTCAAGGGATGAAGAGTCATCTACACCCATGGATTGGGCCCCTCAATTTCCAGATCTGAACCCCATTGAGAACTTTGGGACGAGCGTGAAAGGAACCTGCGTGCCTCCATGCACTTCACTACAGAAAAAAAAACGTTACTTCAGTTGTAGCAAAAATAAGAACTAAAATGATCCATAAACTTATAGCATCAATACCGGGTAGAATGCAAACTGTAATTTTATCTGATAGTGGAATAAATGGGTATTAATAAATTTGTCAACCAGGCGACTTGTTCGTTGGCCAAGCAGTGAATTAAGAACAAGTTCAATGAATAGATACACTGTATTTCTCATTTATGTTTAATTGGATTTTAAAGTATGGTAGGCATGATTAAATTTCACGTCACTCTTAGACACCGATTCCCGATATCCCTAGAGGCTATATGGTGGCCATGTTCCCTCGTGGGGCCATGGTGCCTCGTGTGGCCAAGTTGTCTCGTGTGGCCATGTTGTCTCGTGTGCCAAGGTGCCTCGTGTGGCCATGGTGCCTCGTGTGGTCATGGTTAGCTAGGTCTTCAATGGCACTGCGGAAATGTTGTCGGGATGACGCAAGTGCAGAGGTTACATAGGCGCTCAGTTAGAATTGACCTCAGCTCAGGTGCTAAATAGGGCGACGATGAAATTGTATGATGTGTTTCCGATATTGGAATTCTTTAAGCTGAAAATCCATGGCTGACTCTAGGCAGATCAAGAGAACGTAGAGATTAAAAATTAGGTAACCTGTGCTACTCGTAAAATGTATAGAACGTGATTCCCTGACTTCAAGGTGATGCCATATTACACGGGTAAGAATTATGTTGAAGCAACATCGCACTTAGTCAGTCCAGAATGTATTTCAGGAACACTTCAAAAAACAAAGTTAACCAAACTAAGTTTCAGAAGAAAAGTTTAGCGAATATCTCATTTAAGAGCACGAAAAATTATATTTAAATACAACCAAGGGGTCTTGTCTTAGCACGTTGACCCCACGTGGACCATATATGGTACACGTGGTCATTTAACCTAGCCTAACCTACTCAAAGCAGTAAAATATATGAGTACAAATTTTCAAGTTTTGATGAAATTTTGTGGTTATCACTCGTATATGCTAATTTAAATTAGTAGCAAAATTGATATGATGCCCTATTTGTTAAAACAAAATCCTTCATTTTTCAATTGACAACGGTGATATTTGTCGACATGTAATTTTACCGGTGTGGAGAATGGTGGTTAACGTGTTGATACAAATTTTAGTTAAATGAAATTTTCACGTTGTAGTAAAATGTTTTTCTAATGATTAGAGCATCTTTACCCAAAGTTAGAACTAGATGATAGTTTTGCCTGACATAGTTTCATTCCTAAAGCTATAACATGAAAAGAGCTGAAAAAGTTTATCCACCCCTTCATGCCGAAATTTATTCCTCACGAAGTATCAAGTACTAGTGACATAGGTTGCTTTATTTCGGCTATTGAGACTATGTCACACCGAGAGTGAACTGACCATTTAGAATGAGCTGTAGAAAACGAGGAATCTATTCACAAGATGTGTTCCAACACAGGTTCCCTTGCGCATGGAGACAAGTTAAGAATGTAGAGGAAGAAAAAACAAAGATGAAATAGCGAAGAAGACGGAAACATTGAAACAAGTAAAGTGTTCACGAAAAACAGAAGTTTCGAAGGCTTATCCATAGCTTATGTAACCTAACACTGCCTCCCTTAGATAGCCTGTCTCTATAGCATACGGTAGACAAACCTAACTAACCTAACCCTATCACCTATCCTATGCCTTCCTGTGAAACACCTTCCTGAAAATTGACTGTTTTCGTTGTTTGGTTTAACGAGTTTCAATGAATGTTTGCGTAAAAGCGGAATGGACAAACAGTAGTAAATGCCTTCCGCGTTACATTCGTAACCACGAGATGAAAAGTGAATTAAAGCCCTTTAACACTTTGACTGCGACGTGCACCATACATGGTACACGCGATCATCTAACATAACCTAACGTAATGAAAGTACCAACGTATATGAATACAAATTTTCCAGTTTTCATAAAATTTGTGTTCAACACTGGAAAAAGATAGTTGAGATTAGGGGAAAAAATGAATAGGATAACTAAATTTGTGACAGTAAAATCCTTCAATTTCAAACTCACAGCGGAAATTTGCGTCGACTTGAAAAATTTCCTGCGTGGAGAATCGCAGTTAAAGTGTTAAAATATTATTAAAGTTAAAAATAATTACACCTCATTTGGCAAAAATCTCTGCCACCTGGTATTATGGGCCAAAAGAATCTTTGGTAAAGTTAGCTTACTACAGCTAACGAGCTTTCAATTGCTTCTTCAAACTTTAAACCAAACATGATAAATCATGCATAATAAAATAAAAATGAAAATGCTCCTGTAAGCATAAGTGGAAGAGAGATGGAAAAGTAATACCTATACACGGTATCTAATTTCAGACAAGGTTTGTGATAAATTTCCCCATATCTTTCCCCATTTCCTTAATTCTGCATGGCCTTTTAGTAGTTTTTGCTCTAAGACAATGACTAACTTTGTATGTTAATCTAGCAGAAGCGAAAGAAACTGTCCAAATCTGTCTCATGGGCCTAAATATCATTCCAGTTTAGGTTGCACATGTATGTAATTACGAGTTTTTCAACGCGTTGTGGGAGTATGTTGAGGAAGCTGCGCATAAAAAGCCCATTAGTTTCATTTTCGCTTCTGGCTCAAAGTTTATGGTTCGTGTTCACGTACCTTGAACATCACTCGTTTGAACAGCAAGCTTGAATAACAATGGTGTCATCGTTTCTTTCAGGAATCTAAACTTACAATAATAATAATGTTAAAATTCCCAAAAAAGGAATCTGTGTGAAATTTTGTTTCATATCAGCAATGTAAATTGTCTTATTCTCTGGGAATAATGGTGAGCATTAAACGAAATTCAAAGAAGTTTATTTCTCGCGTTTTGTCCTCCGAAGGAACGAGAGAGTTCTGCGCTAGGCTAAAATTTTTCACAAAATCTCTTCATTCAGGAAATGAGAGTTTTCCGAGCAAAGCGTCGACGCATTTCGGGTCCAAAGTAATCACAAGAAGTTGAGGTCACGTCAACGTGGCATGCAGTCCAACTTTGAGCGATGCTCCCAAATCTCCTGCAGATGCGATCTAATTTCTGACGACCTCGCAGAAAGGCTGCAAAACTCGAGGCATCTGCTTCTAAAAATTTACAAATATTCCAACGACCATGCGACAGATTTTGATTTGACATGAAGCTGAGATGGAACAGCGAAAACTGTACGATTTTTTTGTGAAATTTCAACACTCCATCGCGAGGATGACTTGCAGATCAGATCACTTTATTCAAGAGAAGGGGCAACTTGCATTTTTACGGGTAAAACAATCATTTGAAGGAAAAAATCAATATGCTTACTATTTGAACATAAATTAAAAATCATTTCTTCACATGCAGTTTGAAAAACACTTTTGTTTTATTTCTGCGAGTTTCCCTAAGGTCTCCCTCAGTCTAGAATTTTCTCTCTCAGGTTTCATCTCTCAGTGTAGAATTCTCTACAGGCAACAATTATTAACTAATATTTCAACACGGGAAACTGCATGTCAAAAATAAATGAAGACCTGCGCTGTGGAACAGACTCTTGTAGTCTTCTGTCCATTCAAATCTGCTTGTTATGTATACTTGTATACTTGAACACTTTTCAGAACTAAACGTAAAATACTCATACGTATTTTTACTGAAATATGATATGAACTACAGTGCTTTTTTATTTGTACTATCTAAGTACAAAAAACCTATGAAATATTTACGCAACCTGGAGGCGATTGTATGCACAAGTAAATTTTTGCCACTTCTTAGCAGTACCGTGCGTTCATTTGGGCTAAAGAGTAGGAGGAAACTGAGTAATTGGCTTTTATTTAACTGCAAGGTAAAATGTATACGATTCAGTCAACAGTTGTGAAATCATCAAAACAAAATTCAACATTGGACAGAAGTAGGAAGTCGAAGCCACGCCACGTAGCACCACTGGTATTTTTGCAGCCTCGTAATTGAAACTATTTTTTGAGGATATGTTCATGCA
The DNA here is from genome assembly GCA_014899125.1 of Orchestia grillus. Lineage (NCBI taxonomy): Eukaryota > Metazoa > Arthropoda > Malacostraca > Amphipoda > Talitridae > Orchestia > Orchestia grillus. Next base: position 4,694 of record VOMN01081434.1, on the reverse strand, counting down.
GCTTCCGAGCGCTTCCTGAAACTTCTAGCCAAACAAACCTTGTATCTGAGCTTGAATGCTGCATGAATGAGCCGGTATTGTTTTATTTATCGACTGGATCCTTCACACTAAATAAGGTGTTTAAATAAGGCTACACTTGTGAACCACAATCAATGTCATCGTCGTCGCCTACGTCTAATGTGTCATCAGTTCAAGTTTGAAATTCGTAGAGTAAACAAGTGGTCAATACCGATTGGCTTGGGGAACTTCGCTGCGGAGAATACGTTCAACGGCAGGAAATCTAAAATTATATTGAAAAAAACCTGTTTCTTCAATATTTTGATCGGTTATTGAAAGAATGATTGGGAAGTGTGAAATTTGACAACCTCAACCGTACATCAGATTTCATCTATCAGTTGGGGATGAAGAAGTGCAGCGCGGAGGTGGTTCCGAAAAAACGAGTCTCAATTTTTGGGAAGGCTTAAAATTTACCCTCATTTCTAGGAAGGTTTCAATACTGGTGACGAGACTCTAATTTTTCAATGCATCTCGGAATAAAGCGTTAGAGCTAGGAATGATCATCAAGGCCTTAAAAAACAATGACTAAATAAAAAGATCAAAACAATACTGACTTACTCTTCCGATGCCCAGATAATTTTCCTTAAGGAATTTGTACCTCAAAGTCAAATACTAAACTATTTGTATCGACAAGTTCATGAAATACTTCAAAAATTTATTCGTGTGAGACCAGACATCAAAAGTAACTGGGTGCTTCGTAACAACAATGCGCCTAGCCATGCTATGGTTTGAATTATTGAGTTTTTGGTAAATAAAAACATTATTTTGGCTTCTCAGCCTTTCTGTTTGCTAGTATTGAGTCTTAATGGCTCATACCTTTTTCTGAAATTGAGAATTCGCCTTCAGCGACACCATTTCCTCACGTGAGAGAACATTGATCAAACTATAACAGATCAGCTGAGGGCTATTTTAATATCGATTACAACGTCGTGTTTCCGGTGTGAGAGGTGAGATGCTTTCCATTGATGAGGAGTTCCTCTTATTTCACGATGCTTTAATTATGGTAGAGGGATCTTGTGATCTACTTCATCCAATGTTTATTTTAGTCTAAAAAATGAAAATGCCCACGAGTACCCACGTTTCAGCACTGCATGATATCAAAGATGACTAAGAATGGTTGAGTTACTGATCTTTTACACCGGAAGCCAAATTGTTTGTTATAAAAATACAAATTTCTGGGAGATGCAGTGAATTACAGAAGTAATTGAACACATGGGATTTCATTTTTACTTAACATGTAGCTAGCCAGCGTTCGTAGAACAAAACAGAATAAACATTTTATATTTCAGATTGAAAATCTCAAACAAAATTTCAACTTTTACATGTATGTTGCCTCAAATGCTCACAAACTTGTGGGGCGCATATCAAAAGTACTCAATTAAAACAGTTTCCTATGTTTAATATTTAGTTGCGAGATATTTTTAGTTTAGTTTAATTTAGTTCCTTGCACAAGCTCGCGGTGGCTTATGAACCTATTTTTAATTTGTATTCTTCAAGATTCAACAGACTTCTCTGATGAGCCATCTTCAGTGTTCTATAAAAAATTCGATAGGATTGAAATCCAAGGATTGGCTTGCCCCGAGAGAATACAGATTTTGTTCTTCATACACCATTTGGATGTTAACTTTACCCTGTGTTTAGGCACGTTATTTTGTTTGAGCGTCCATTTATGCTTCTGAAAGAAACACTTCCGACTAGGAATGAGACTCTTCCCCAATATTTGACGGCAAATGGCCCCAACGATCTTCTCATCAATTATATGTGTGAAGCCAACGGGGCTATGCGCCGTGTAGCAGCTCAGAATCAATATACTGCCACTTCTGTCCACAGTCGGGATTGTATGATATTATGCCTCTCATTGGCGGTTCCTTGGGTCCTCCACACATGAGCGGAGTAACGACCGAGCAATTCAATCTGGGTTTCATGTCGATCAAATAACAGTCTTTTAAAATGCCCGTCGTTTTTTCAGGTGTCCGTTTGCAAAGCTTAGACAACTTGCAGCGAGAATTTTGAGCAGGATGAGAGTTTTACGGGGTACGAAACATTTGATCCCACTGCTGTGAAGTTTTCTACTGACAGTTCTTTTACTCAGTTTTGTCCCGGGCTTCTAGATAAATTCTTAACTCTTTGCGAGTTACCAAGGACTTATCTTCATTTCATTCATAAAAAATTGACAAGACTGAAATTTAACCTTCATTGAGCACCTCACCTTGGTAAGTTAACAAAGTCATATTCCCTAAATTAACGAATAATCGAACCAAAGGTAGAGTGTGGTACCGACATTAATCTACGAAGAAATCTTTTCACACGATATTCTATGAAATTAGAGCTGAACTATTCACTTCCGGAGATATTCAGAGATTTCTCTCGTTTTTGGCATGACATCCTTTAGGTGACTGTATGCTTCGGCGGCTGATCAGTAACTAATCATTGAATTACATGCCGAACGAAGATCATTTTTCTCCGCAAAACCTCTAAACAGACACAAGTAATTCATGCACGATCGGTGACCAGAAAAAATACTGCGATTAGCGTATGAAAGTTATTTCACAAGAATGGTCAAATACTTTTGTCACATGCTGTATAAGATTTAGTGTATGTGTCGCCGTTTACTCGCGAAGTTCTATACTTTGTTATACAATTTCACTTGTTAACTAGAATTTGTATTTTGTTGAAATTTTCAATAAATTGACTTGCTCGATGTTTTATAAAAAGTAGATTTTAAAGTGAGTAATTACGTCCTGCAATAAGCGTAGTCACCAATCGGAGAAACATTTCTTCCGTCAACAATCCTCGCAAAACTAAATTCAGTTTCATTCGATAACTTGGCCATTCTCACTTTTTTCAAAGAAACAAAATTGACTTCGTCTACTTTGTTCAATTCTTTTATCCTCATCTACTTAGACTCAAACAATTTGGCAAATGAACTCTAAAATTTTTTAACAACTTTTTAATTTTGTGATGAGAGAAAAGAAAGTCTTTGAGTGTGAACGAAACAATTGAAGGCAAAAGTTGCAAAGCAACTGCTCTGACGATGGCAAAAAATTTTCCAGGGTTGTACCAGAAGTGCAAAGAGTTGCCAGTCTTGAAGTAAATATCGATGTTTTTTCAAGTTTTTGTGGGCGAGCTAGTGAATGAAAAATATTTGGCGTCTATTTTCTCGTGATGAAATGAATGCTAATTGATAGTTACTAATTTACTTCACTGGTAGCGCAATTCCGAGTGGTCTTAGGACCGTGTTTTTATATGCTCTGAGGGGTTAATTAAAACAACGGACTCGCTGTTGTAATAAATTAAAAACAAATCGGGATATGTCCTAGGGAACTTCAGGAGGCTACAAGCAAAATGAACAACACCCCGTTACATCGACCAACCAACAGGCGTCTCTTGAAGGCACTTTGGCGGCTCTCACGAGCAGAATAAAATTCCAATTCTTTCTATGAGATTTAGTCGATTTTTACAAAGGCGTAATCTCTAAACGATCGACCCTTCAAACACGTACTGGGTGCTTCTAATGAGCAGACTATACGGTGATAACTCAATACTCAGACACATTAAACGCATCAAATACAATCTCAAACCAATGACTATACAACCAGAATCTCCTTTCAAACTCCCTTTAGACGAAATATTAACCGCCGTAAAATGCTTCTTGAATACGTGTATCTCNAATGGGCTGTCCGCGTCTCAATTATCACTGGTCGTAATTGTCCCCGCGGGTCTGGGCCTTTGGGTCTTCGACCTACATGTGGTGGGCCTCTTTGGCCTAATTGTGGTTTGGGAGCGTCACCAGATCGACCTTTCATTCAAATGTAGGTCACCATGGCCGATGCTTAATAATTAATGTTATACACTAGTCAAGTATTTCACTTCCGATGCATCACATTATACGAACGTTTTACATCGATCATTTGCTTTTACAACCACCGGTAAGCCGGTTTCAATTTTTAGAAAGATAATGACTCAAGAAATCTTGAACGCTTTAAATCTACGATTAAATCAAAAGTAGAATGTTGTTAGTATTGAGATTATAATTTATACCTCTCGTTGATTTGCTTAAAAAAGTACCACTGAACTAACTCCTCCTCACTATGCGTTGTTGTGTTTCTCTTTGCATGCGTGTAATTTCCACGTCCGGTACACTACAGCTCACAGACATTTCCAGAACTTTCTGGATTAATTTCCTTAGTCTCAGTGCCCACTGACGTACTGTAAATGAACTAAAAGTTAATTTCTTTGCCGTGTTCAAACAGAAATAAAAACCCGTACATCAGTCGAAATATTTTCTGATGGCGTAACAGGGCATTAAATTAATTCCCATTGTCAAAGGATTTCTCATTCGTAAAACCCGATATGTTTTCTCCTCTTTGCCCCTCCTTTAAAGCAGAGCAAATATTATTCACTTTCTCCCACCTAGAAATGCAAACAAAAAGAAAAACAGAAGAAATGACGTACAATGAGCTACCGATCATCCAACATAAGGCAAAAAGCGCTGTCAATCTCAGGAGCCTTGCTATGAAATAATCTTCCTGCACATGTAAAAAATTTTAGTCCCTGAAAGGTTTCAAGGAAAACGTATCCCGTCATTTTGCGTCTTACGAATAATGCACATGTGTAAACATATCTATACTTATTTT
>VOMN01081429.1:0-15547 GCA_014899125.1 Orchestia grillus | reverse complement strand
TTGTCTTAATAAAAATTTCATTAACCTATTTTTTAGCAATTCATGATTTAAATTTTATTTGACCCAATTGGGCAAGGGTTGTCTAGTTTGATAATAAAAACAAGGCACCTTGCGTAAAATAGACAATTTATTTGAACTCGAGTTGTCATTTAAATATAGATTATCATGCAAAATTTCAATGGATTCTATTTGTCATCCGAAGGTCCAAGCCGAGAAAATGACCAACAATTTTGATATTCTCGCCATGAACAGGATGCTCAAATTTCCAGAAATAGACCTTTAAGAAACTGATGTTGGTGCTACTCTCAATGCCTGCACAGTGAATGAATTGCACTGAGCAGATGACGCATTACATCAGCCTAGGTCTCTTTTAGTCCCTTCCTCTCGCCTGAAAATTCTCCTATTCTTTCTTCTTTTGTTTCCTCCAATTTCGTTTGGATTATTTTTTGTTGCATTTTCAAGTTGAAAGTTGCGATTACAAATGGAAATTTGTACGACATATATAGGATGCTTAAATTAAGGCAACCAAACCTATTATATTTAACTGCATTTGCATTGATAAAACTTATGTTGGTGAAATAAATACAGTATCCATGATACGTAGAATACGTACGATAAGTTCGACTGCCTTTTTTGAACACCCTGTGCATATAGGAGGAACTGTATATATCTCGTATAATGAGTTGTAACATATACATATATTCGTACAGTGAAGTGAAAAGTATTGACAGTTATAAAAGTTCATTTAATTGTAGTTTTCGAATAAATTAAGACGGGAAATTGGCATAATAAGCAAAATATGGTTTGACAAACATCACCCAGCATCAAAAATATATTTCTTTTGAACATTAAAATTTACGAATACTTTGTAAAATATAAGGAATTCGTACACCATTTAAAACAAAGTTTAAATATATAACCACTGCAAGTTCCGGCAGCTAAATGATCCATGAAAAAACAGAATGTTATATGATGTGAGGTTAGAAGGATAGATTTGAATTAGTTTTTCATTTGAAGTATGTCGAAAAGTATTACAAGACGCCCAAGTCTAACGTGGAAGCGTGAAAAATTGTATTATGTATTTCTGTGGATACTGCAAAAATAAGCTATTTGAATATTTCCAAGAACCTAAACGCCTTTGTAAGCGCTGTATAGGCAACATGGTTAAGTAATGGAAGAGGCTTGTGGGATCACGGAAAATTTCCCAAGCTGGGCTCCCCAGAATTATTACAAGTTCACGAAACACGATACATAAAGTTAAAAATGATCCGCTTGTAGCAAGAACATAATTCTAAAAAGATCTAAATGCGATTAGAATACTTATAAACTTGCAAGAGAACATTAAGTGATTAATTTGGGGACAAGAACGTAAATCCCGATCTCCTCGCAACACCCTACAACCAAAGAATCGCCATTTAAAATCAGAATTGCAGTTTGCAAGAGCAAATTTTGAACACGATGATGATTTTTCAAACAAATTTCCTGGTCTGACTTAAGGTTGCAGTGATGATGTCACTCATGTTGGAAGAAAAGATATAACAGCCTAGTCCTACACCCAGAAGAACACCGTCCTAACTATGAAACATGGTGGCTGGCAATAGAATAGTATGCGGCTGCCTTGCATTTAACGGTGCAGAACTAATGAATCTAATTGAAAGCATTATGAAAACACCGTAAGATTATGAAAGTTAATTTGCAAAAATCTGCAGAGTAAGGGGATCTTAGATCTGAATAGGTGTTTCACCAGGATAATGATTCTAAGAATATCGCCAAATTAATTCGTGAATAGTTTCAAAGGAAAAATATCAATGTACTGACGTAGTTAACTCAATCCCCATACTTGAGTCAGATAGAAAATTTATAGCGAAAATTCAAAATTCAAGAGTCATATCCCGCCAAACGACCAACAAGTCTTAATGAATTGAAAGCGTTTGACAAAGAAGAATGGGTTTAAATTCCACTGAAATCTATCCTGAATTTGGGATAAACTAACAGGCACCACCTAAGGGCTGTAATTAAAAATGTCGGCGGTGCAGCAAAACGTCAAATCGATCTCGTTCAAGTGCCCAAATAGTTTTTCTCCTACACATTTTGTTAAGTAGTAAATAAGTTTTATATAAGCTACAAAAATAAAATATTTGTTCCTCAGTTACGTTGGTGTTAATCATATATTTCGTGTAGCTTGATAGTTTTGTGTCTCCAATATTGGCTTACAATGAGAAAAGTTTTATGCTTAATTCTTGTTTCACCTCCCAGTACATCCATTTACAAACGGGTTTCACGATCATACTGTCTACGACACAGCCGCATATCAGAGGGCCCCGATCACATGAACGTCCATTTTCGGGTTTCTGGGGTAAATTTTGATGGACTTACCCATAGTGCACTTCACTAGAAAAATTTCCTATTCTCATTTTACTGTCCCTGTGGCACTGAAGTAATAGGTCAAAAATAGAAAATTGGTGATTTCAGGAAGAAGGAATGTGATGACAGAGAAGGAGAATGAGTAAATAAATACTTTAAACGGCGAATGATGTTTTCATTCGGTAATTTCCGGGAAAATTAATATGTCTCAAAAAGTTTTATGCAAGTATTTGCAAAACATAGAAACGTATGAGTCTAAGAAGCTGGCCGGACAACCACTAAAACTAGCCCCGACCAGCAGTCATGGGCTGCTAGGTGACGCTTTTTCTACCAAGATAAGCCCCGGAAGCTTTTAAACGTCTTTAGATCTAAATATAGCACTCAGATGTGTGAGACAAATTTTTAACTCATCAGAAAACCTCGTATATAAGAGGAGAAAGACAGCACCAGCACTGACAAAGTTACACAGCAAAGGATGAGAGGAGAGGGTGTGGGATGAAGTGCAGTGGAATAGCGAAGATTTGTCAAAAGATATTTCGTCAGATGAAAAAGTCCAGTTTGAATTGACCTGACAGTTTTCAGTTCTACTGGCCCTATTTAAGAAGGGAAGAATAAGTCTTCAGTAAGCGGCGTTTAGGAGGATGATCTTTGATGATCTGTGGAGCATTTCCATTGAAGGTAAGACAAGTTTCGGGAAAATGGAAAAAAGGTAAAACGCATTGAAGTATACAGAGGATTTGAAGAGCAGTTTCCTCCCATTCTTGGTCAATCATTTCCATTATTACGCTGTGTTCCAGAAAGATAACGCTTCAATTCATACTGCAACACTGACAACCAATTGGCTCAAGGACCACAATATTGTTACTTTGAGTTGGCCCCCAAAGTCGCCTGATTTGCATTCCATCGAGAATCTCTGGGCTATATTAGCAAGGCAGGTTAAAGTCAATGGAAAATGATTCGAAAACAAAGACACGTTGTGGTACGCCGTTAAGAAATGCTGGGAAGCTGTGCTCATAGATATGCTTTCAAATCTAATTAATTATATCAATAACCGCTGTGTATGTGTACTACAATCTAAAGGGAACACATATAAGTAAAATACTAAGCAGCTTAGTAAATTACAATTCGTACGGTATGCTACTTTTATTTTTATCAAAATTTACTTTAAAATCCTATGTTTTGATTATTACTTTTCGAAAAGTGACCATAGGGAAAAATTCGCTGTATATATTAACTTTTAGTTTAATTAACTTCCTTCAGTCAATATATCATCAAGTTTGAATCATTATTTGTAAAGTCATGCGTTAATTTGCAGGGAGTTCATCAGTCATCTATCACTTTACATGAAATGATGTTACTCTCAATTACTGTCTCAGTAATATTCTGCAATGAAATGCTGACCGAGTTCAAGCAGAGAGCAGCCAAGCATCTACAACATAATAGACCACTTCAAGCCCCGGGGTCACTTTTTTAAAGTCTCGCTTGAGCTCCTTATGATACTTCTTTATTGTTTGACAAATGTTTAAAGCCAAAGAAAATAATGCAATCACTTTAGTCCCAATGAAGAGTAAATAAATTTGATATAAAATGTTTATTCAATTAATTACTGAGAGATGAGTTTTTCATTCAGGCCCTAAATTATAAATGAAAAGTGTGCGCGGTTACAAACAAGTAAGCAAGATCTTGATCAGACTCTTAATATTTTATAGGCTACGTAATATAGAGCAATGTGTGTCTGTATGTTTGAGTATTGTATCTTTCATGTAACACAAGAGGTTTAACATGGAACTTCTTCAATTCTGCAAAGGAGCAGACAGCCTTTGCCGAAAAAGCTAATTCAGATCAGAGGGACACAGCAGGGCAAAGGTGGCGCCCAGAGTCGCAGGAATGTTTGGCTGTTTGCTGGGTTGGTCTCTTCATCTCCCTTATCAGTATTTTATAAATGAACTGTACTGCTGTGAGCTACCCTGACACGCGGCAGTATCATAAATGTTTCATATGATAAAATGTGCTTCGGTAGTTTCGGTAGATAGTTTGTTCGTGAATAGTTTATTTCGAAGGAAATGATGAGAAATACTTATGACCCATTTCATGTTTTTCAGGAAAAATACCATTAAATTCAGGAATAAATTTCGTATTCTGGAGATTGATCTTCCTTATGGGAAGTGGAGTTTTATTACGAAAAATATGACCAATGAGCAGATAAAAACGTTTTCTTTTGAAGCTTTCGATTTCTTCAAAAATCATCATAAGGTAAAAAAAAAAATTTCAAAATAGACATATAGACAAAACTTTTATACTCGGGATACGGGACTTGGATATGAATTAAACAATAGAAATCAGTAGAATTTGAGAGGTTATTTAAATTTGGATCAATATTCAAAATATAAATGGATTCTAGTATCTGCAAGTTCAATTCCTGGTAATGATCAACAATTTTGAAACTTTCAGTCTCAATCGGATGGTCTAATTCGAGTTTAATGTTTAATTTCCAGTATAATACGTTTAATTCATCTCCAGGTCCCATATCCAGAATACAATTTTTTTTCTCCCGTTCATTTTGAAATTTGAGTGTTAGATGTTTCTGCCTGAAAATGTTTCTCTAAACATCAAAGCTTGAAAGGAAGTATTTTTATCTGCTGTTCCATCATTTTTGACGAGACGCGTATGTATACAGGGTGCGAGAGCTGTTTGAAGATATGTCCTTTTCAGTTCATTACACACTCGAAACACATATCATATTTTTTACTCGCAATAATTCATTAAAATCTAGATTTTAATCCAAGAAATAAGAAGTCATGCAATCACAGTTGCCTGAACAGTAACTTTGATAGTTTTAGGAGTTCTAAGTAGTGAAGTTCATGTCATGCTACCTTACATTTTCCCAAAGAGTCTTAGGGTTGGTGCTGCTAGATAAATTGATGTTCTAAAAACTGTTAAGCCCTGGATAGATATGTATCCAATCGAAGGGTATACATTTTTCAGCAAGACTAAGCACTTTCTCACAACGCCATAGTAACCCAAGAGTTATTAACAGAAAATTTGTATGATCTCCTGGTCCTCAATTTGTGACCTCCAAACTCGCCAGATTTAAATCTTATTGACTATTATGTGTAGAGTGTTGTTGAATGGGAAACTAATCGACACACTTGTAGTTCCATAGCATCACTGAAAGCCGCTTTTGTCTAAGACTAGGTGATGTTCAAAATGACTGTCTTTCTTAATTCTTTCACTTAATTTCAGCTTTTTAACAATTTCGTACCCATATAAAAGCAGTCATTGACTTCATAAATAAATTTGATAAAGACGTATCATCTAAGGTATTTGTACCAATTTTATTTTATGTGCATATTTTTTGCTAAAATATTATTGGTTTTAATTAACACAATGATAATGTTCTCAAATAGCCCCCGTACCCTGTACTAAACTACCCAACCAAAAAAGTTTGTCGCAACCAGGAGACATGTGGATGTAACGAAAGCAATAAAGCTTAATAGTTTCTTTTCTTTGATTACTGTGATCATCCTGATAGGCATCGATTTTACTAGACTTTGCAAACGATCTAAACGAATATTTGTTCAAGTACAAGTAAACATTGAGACAGATCTTCCAACGAAGAAGGAAGAGGTATTAAGGCTTACAGCTCACTTTCCTTTGCTCCCACAAATTGTTGACAGAGTTTAAATTATGAGCTGTGTGAAGCCATTCCATTTGAGAAAATGATCCATCGCCATCCTTGAACAAATCTTGTACTACATGTAACTAATGGATGCGAGCGTAGTGGTCTTGAATAAAACCAGAGGTATCAGGAAGATAAAAATCCTTAGACTGGTGTACTTGGCCGTCGAAAATGTCCAATAATCGCGAGATTTCACATCGTTGCTGTGAACTGCCGCCACAAGCCTGTACTGTCGGAGCGATGCATGAAAAATCAGATGCTTCATGGGCTTCCCGGCCACGCCGTAATTCTGCTATCTCTCTGGAAGACGGTGAACCTCGATTCATCAGACCATAAAACGTGTTTCCAATGCAGTACAGGCCAGTCTTTGTGTTTTTTTGGAAACTGGAGTTGATTTATTCGATTATATTTAATAACCAATGGTTTACTGTTGGCGGCGCAACCCTTTAAACCTATTTTTTCAGTTCTCGGCGCATAATTTTCCTTAGGGCCTTCATTGAACTCGCTCGTCAACAGCTGGATACTCTTCTGCCGGCTCACCAGTCGTTGCAGAGGACACCTGCCACGAGTATTCAGCTTTTAGTTACCCCGCAATTACCACTGAATAGCTGCACTTCGCCATCCTTTTCCATGAAGCACTTGTTCTTTGCACAGTCCTAAGCCCCATGGTCATCATTTGAGACACTTCTCTGACGTATTCACAGCCCAGTGCAATTCTATAACTTGTCTTTTGTCAAGGACAAATATTTGTGGTACAGGCGTTTTTCCAGCGGAATTGTGCTTGCTCACCTCGAGGAGCAGGTGCAGTTCTGACTACCATTGGAACTAAACGCAACTATTATTACCATATTCTCTTTTTACATTTTGCTATGAGGAAACATGCAAAACTTGTTAAAGTTATACCAATATTTTACAGAACTGTGACATATTTTTTGGCGAGGTACTGTAGTATGGCCATAATGACTGTGTATTATTATATAACGGCCATTTTGTTTCCTTTTATTCTGTCATTAAATTTCAACACAAAGATCCTGCTTTACTACGAAGTTTATTTTTCCACTGTATATATTGGTTATTAAAATTAGATTTTACTAACTTTTTATACAATAGTTCTTTCTTCATTATTGCTGATGTATAACTTGTCTTGTTTCATTAACTTGATCAATTCTTGCGAGGGCTTTCACTGTGTGCAGGTCGTACCGGCGAGTAAACTTTTCGAATTCGAAAGAGCATTTAACGTTTCGCTTATCAACTGTAATCTGTTTTTCACTTCATTGTTATTTAGCAGCGAAAAGAGTCTCTCGGCATACACAGCAGAAAGAGGCAGTGCAGACTGCGCAATATCCATTTAGAAAATAGAAGATAGTATAAATAGTCACGCAACGCACTTTGAAACGGAAGTCTTAAAGCTCTCAGATCCATTTTCACTAATCAGTCTGTGTCTTTCGTTGTCGAATTGTTATAGATATCTTCTAACGAAACATTGGAAAATTCCAAGGCAATAGGGGTGATAAAGCGTGGGTTCCCAGTAGAACCCAAATCGGGATCCATTACCTAAAGGTAAAGGATCCATTCCGTCATGAAATTCTAAAAATACTTGATTTGACAAATATCTGTGGCACATTCTGTTTTCTCAATCGTGCATGAAAATTCAAGATGGATAGTTAATATTACGCGTGCTCTTCTAAACGTTTCATTAGTGAAAATAAACGGATTCTAGTTAGACACAGCGTTAGATTGAATTAATTTGAACATAAATTGAAGGATCGTTAGCCTCTATTTTTGATTGATCTTCATTCCTAATTAGAAAATTTTCACGGCCAAATCGAGTGTAGCTTCAACGCTGACAATAATGAAATTACTTACTTTTTACAGTCGAAAGGTCTCGGCTAACATTTCCGATTNCTGAATTATGGACACTGTTAAGGCCAAAAATGAGTAATGCGTCTTACTCTGGATGTTTTGCAGTTGATCTAAACGTTTGAAACGAATCTCTAGAAATTCATCCTTTCTAAAGCGAAGCAATGCAAAATTATTTCCTTTCGATAGCACACGCATTTAGTCCTCCTTAAGTTATTTGCTGGATATGTTCTTCACACATTCGGCTTTGGCTTGTGGAGCATTCTGCTGATAGAGTTTGGCGAAATTTTCTCTAAGCTGTTTTTTTTTCAGCCATTTACTATTTTTTTGCTTCAGTTTTGCTGGCTAATGGAAATCTGAGAACAATTTGGGATCAAGTTTGTACGGAAGTACTTTTTTGCATCGGTAAAGAATCCTAAATTCTTGTTAATTCTTCGGTGGTCATCGTTAATGAGGAAAGACAAACACTGTTCTAGCACCGTGTTGCAAAATATTCATTCTCTTCACAGCTTTGGATAGGGGGTCGAATCGTCAGCGACTTCGGTGTCACACTGTTCCTCCGACATTTAATTAAAGCGGAAGACTAGTTTTTCTGTGGCAGTCGCTCGTGCCTCATCATACGGTAGGCACAAGCTGTTTTGTGTACATCGCATCTTTATTATCTCAGCTGCGCGAATTGTGGACGTCTTGATGAGTTCATTTTTTTAAATTACAGTCAAGGGTAATCAAGACAACTATTTTTTTACCCACGCTCTCGGTTAGAATATCTTTAACCATCTTCAAGGGACAATGTATGCCATGACATTTTTTTTTCAAACTACACTATTAAAAGAAGAAGCGTCCATGAGGCGAAGCCAAAAATCAAAGGAAGAAATTATTAACAAATGCTCAAATGTCTTTTAATTTTATGCAGCTCTTCTATGCTATAAAATGTTCTTACAATTTTTCCGCAATATTAGTTATTAACTGTTTACATTGCTTGAACATTCCAAAAATCGAATGAATGGTTTTCCTACCATGAAGGCTAATATAGAAAGGAAGTCAATTTCTCCTTGATACATTGCCCACATGTATGACGTAGCAAAATATATTAACAAAATTCTGAAGAAGTTAAAAGATAAAGGTTAGCTTTTCTATGATCGACATAAGAAACTTTTCGTGAAGAAATGCATGACTCTTCTCTACTACGCCTTAATCAAGACTCTTGAAGTCCACCTATCAGAGCAATAGTTTCCTTCATAAACTCTCCAACTTATCATATTGCAACATTTTTATCAGCTATTTGACCTCAGTAACAGATAGCGGTCCCCAAAAGCTGAAAAATAGCTTTCAAGCCAAATAAGACTTATAACGAGCCATCATTCCTGTAAATTATATTTTGGTATCATATAATGTAAAAAATGTATTCAGTTGCATTCCGCAAGATCTTGCCTTATTGTGTGATTAAAGATATTTAACACGGATTAATCTACTAAATTAAACACTTTCAATTTCGACTTACTTTATCTTAAAACTTGGCAGCATGTGTCTCCAGTCAAATCACTTTCAATTGGAAGCCAAAGGCCATCAACAGATAAAAGGCACCCTGATGGGATCCCCGGTGACAGTGCCATGGCGCAGGCAGAAATAGCGGCGCAATATGTTGGAGAAAATGTACTCTCCGACACACCCTGTCAAATTTTATTCTAACGTGAACGCACACTGTGCTAACTGCCACTCCCTAAGCCTAAGACAAGGCAGAAATTTTGCTCAATCACCTGAATAGCTTCAATGAATACATACAGTTTACGATGGAGACAGAAATTAATGATTGCATACCTTATCTAGATCTATTGCATAAATGTAAGCCTGGTGGTGGATTAACTTTTCTACCTGTCAAAATTCAACAATCACTGGAAGATACCTTGACTTCTTTAGCTACCACCCCTTGTCCTAAAGAACTAGTGCAGCCAACTCTCTGTACAAGAGAACATCTGCGCTTTGCAGTGAAGAAAACATTGACGAGGACGTGAACAAAATCGCTGATTTACTACATCAAAATAATTTCCTGCTCAGATACGTCTGTCCACAACGCCACCAAAATCAACATCAGCCTGAAAATGGAACCAATTAAGTTGCTATCGACTCCCCGCCATGAATATCATATGTCAGCTGTAGTGCTTCGCACATCAGAGATACCTCAGAAAGAATTCAGGAGATATTAAGGCCACTTAACGGAAAACTCAGGCGTAAACCTAATAATACTATCTAAAAGTATCTTGCTTTCGTAAAGGATGGAAGAGCCAACGGAGAAAAAACGGCCTAAATTATAAACTTAAGTTTAATAACTGCTAGGCTTACTATATTGGCGAGCCCATGCGAAATTAATAAAAGCCTATCAATGAGCGTGCGGACGATGTTCGAAGAAGAAATTAACTTTCTCCTGTACTGGGTGTTTCACAAAAAAGTGTTAGGATTTTAAAATATTTATTACTCAGTAAGCATTGATCGTAAATACCGGAATTTTGTCGCATTTTAAAGTGAGAAATGTCTACTTTTATGAAATAAATGGTTTTTCAGTCATAATAATAGTGTAGAAACTGTTATGAAAAAATTAAGATTGTTTTTTGTCCTATTGAGCGAGCGGATTTTTAAAAACGAAGTCACTAACTTCGTTTACTTGAATATCAAAAAAGAGATGAATATCAAAACAGGATAAAAGTTAAAAGAAATATTTTTAAAAGGAAAACATTTATTTTAAATAACAACACAATTTCCAACTCCAGTCCCTATTAGTTCATTTATTCCAACCAATGGCCACCGTTGCTTGAGAGACACTTTTGGCATCGGTCGCTCTGCTTGCATCGATTTCCGAATCTTTTCACGGTTGTCTTTAAGCTCGTTAACATTGTGGATGATACGCTCTCGTAAATCTTACAGGCCAATAGGCGGTGTTTCATAACTTTAATTTTCAGATAACCCCAGAGAAAAAAATTGCATTGGGTCAGGTCAGGACTCCATGGTGGTCATTTTACCTTAAACCCAACTCCAACTGCACTTTCTCCTACTCCAATAACCCTGTGGGATTTCTTTCTCCAGGTCTACTTGAAAAATAACCCCGTTCCGCAAATCTCCATATGAGGCAATAAATGTTTTTGTATCCTTTGTCTGTAGTTGCCTTCTTTCAATGTCATGTTGCACCATGGCACCATCAACGTCCTCGAGAAAGTATGGACCAATGATTTTTGCACTTCTTATGCCACACCAAACAGCAACCTTCTGTGCAGAGTGGTTGTTCATGGACTATCCTAGGAGATTCATCACTTTAGAATCGGAAGCTTTGTTTAATAACATGCCCAATGATATGGAGATTCGCCTCATCAGACATGATTAGGTGTGAGGTAGAAAGTTTCATCATTCGTCAGTCATAAAAATGCACGTGCGAAATCCTTTCTTCGCTGATGGTCTGCAAACTTGAACAATTGTGTATCTTGAATTTTATAAGGAAACACTTTAAAATCTATTGATACGATGCATTGTAAAGATCTTCGTAAAATTCCTAGTTGACTGAAACGTTGCCTAGTCGACGTTTCTGAATCTGCTGCAGCACTCAACAAAACTCATTGAATTACACATGCGTTTCGTACCGATCTCTGTCTGCCAGAGCGTTCTTTGTCTGCTGTTGCGCGGGAATCTCTGAATCTTGAAATCAGTGCAATAGCGCATCGTTTAGAAGGCCTTTGTTGAATAAATGTTCTCAGGAAGTCCCTCTGTACTGCAACTAACGATCCATTGCGAGAGAAAAAACTTCCTACTATCTTTGCTCAGTTCTCCTTTTGTATTTGGCAATTTTGAAATTTGATAAATGATTAAATTTTGATTACAAAATATGCTTTATGCTCATATCATCGATACAAGTTGAAACTTCCAATTTTTTTTTCATTCCCTATGTAACGTATTTTTATAGCTGTGTTAGATGTTGTGTAATAAATGATCAAATAGTGATGTGACTTTTGCTCCACCCTGTACTTACGAGCGCAAACTGTGTCATTCTACAAACATAGAATTCAGAAATTTATTGAAGTGGTGTACTTGAACTTGTTGATCAATTCTTGTTTGTTGTTATTTTCGATATTAGGAGAGTACAGATCAGAATCCGAAGTTTTCGACCCGGATATCGTCGCCTTCATAATGATGCCGGGGAAGACCTCGATCGACCAGTTATCAAATATGAATCGAAAACTTTGCTTGGCCAAAATATAAATCTACCGGCAGAAAATTTGTACACGAACTTAAAACATCTCGCACAAGTATTTTTCTACTTCTGAAAGACATTGAGAGAGAGAGAACAAAAGATCCGTTCTTCCAAACGACGTAAACGCGATTAAAAAACTGCCGTTTCGAGCTATGATTTTGTTGCTTTATTGAATAAAACGAACCATTCGTGCAGCGAATCCTTGCGTGCTTTGAAAAATGAATTTTCGTTGGGAATAGCATATGAATGTATTAGTTTGCTGAAAGGAAATCTCCAAAACTTCCTTTTGTACTCTAAAAAGTTGATTGCCATTGCATGATTGAATAGCAGTAGATTTGTTTCCTCGATTCTCCAACGACAATACTAACGGAAGTCCGACGTTGTGCTGTTGACAACTTCCTACATCCGATATTGTGCTCTTAATAACAACCCATGCTCGATGTTGTGCTGCTGACAACGACCCATGCCCGATGTTGTGCTGCTGACAACGACCCATGCCCGATGTTGTGCTGCTGACAACGACCGAGGTCCAATATGCGCCGCAATGAGACGCTCGTTAGATGAGGGCAGGCTGGGGCGTTCAATGACTTCAGTGTTGGGGAAGCCTTGGCGCGAGGTGTCCGTCGTGTGTTTCTTTGATGTTTGCTCTCAACCAAGCTACAGCTTCTCTCCATGTGCAAATTTTACAACTGCTTGTTAAAAAGAGTTACCGTTGAAATTTCTCTGTCTTTCATTTTATGAAACTCTCTACAGTGCGGTCGCGCTGGCATTGAGAGTAGAGCTGGAGACATCCGGGTGCTGGCGCTCAGTGGATGTGCAGTTGTTAGCTCTTTCGCATTTCCGTGTGGTTGTCATTCTCTGCAAAACGCCGCAGTATAGAGACTGAGGAAAGAACATCCACAAAAAGTATTTGTTGCGAGTATGACAACGTACCACGAGTGCTGTTAGGACTTTTTTGTGTTTTTATGCCTGTGATAAACATTACACCGCTTGTCGCTGAAGTGCTCTGTTGTCAATGTATGTTTAATGAATTTGACTTACGATTTACTTATTTGCATGATTGTATGCGGTCAGAAGCTTGGAAATACATTCGATCGGTAGTATGTGAAATGTGATTTGATCATTCTAATTTGAGAAGCATATGCTCAAACTTCTGGTGTTGCTTAAATTGTTGCTCGGATACCGATAATTAGTCGACGATACATCACTAAGTAGAGGGGTGTGAGAAATTTTGAAAGAATTTCTAAATGTAAAATGAGAACAACATGTTCGCTTAAAAATGCTATCTGACAATAGATATGGTGAAATTTAGATTGTCGCCTCTTTATTTCTGGTATTCTATAACCAATCAGAGGGCTCTGAAACTCAATGCACAAAAGGAAATTAAGAACAGAAATCATAAAATAATTGTTCCCAAAATGAGAAGATTATTCGAACGATCAGAAATTGTCTGCACTTCATTCTACAAGTTACGCGAACTGCTTAAATTTTCAACATTTTTCTTGTAATTTTTTGGAGCCCTTTGGCTACGGAAGAAATAGATAATATTTTACATATAATAATAAATAATAAAATAACATCCTCTCAGCAGAATGCGTAGACCTAACACGCTTAATTATTGATTCGTCGAAATCATGAAAACACGAATCACTGTCGCTGTTGTGACACATGTTAGTTGAATCACTGAAGAATTTAAACAGCTGCAGCCTCCAAGAAGACGTATCAAGAAATAGGAGACTAGCTATCAACACGATACGAAAGGGATTGTTAAAACTTGGGGCACCCCTGATACATTAATTTAAAGAATCATCATTGCTCCAACCGAAACAGGGAGGTCGAACGGTACTGAATTCAGTACTCATTGGATCTTGTCGAAGGGTACTGAGTTAGGTACTCATTGGATGTGGTCGAATGGTACTGAGTTAGGTACTCATTGGATGTGGTCGAATGGTACAGAGTTAGGTACTCATTGGATGTGGTCGAATGATACTGAGTTAGATACTTATTGAATGTGGTCGAACGGTACAGAGTTGGGTACTTATTGAATGTTGTCTAACCGTACTGAGTTAGGTTCTTATTGGATATTGCCGAATGGTACTAAGTTCGGAACTTATTGGATCTCATCAAACGGTATTTAGTTCGGTGCGTATTCGATATTGTCGAACTGTACTGAGTTAGGTACTTTTTGGATGCCATCGAACGGTACTGAGTTAGGTACTTATTGGATGTTATCGAATGGTACTGAGTTCGGTACTTATTAGATGCTGTCGAATGGTACTGAGTTCGGTACTTATTGGATGCCATCGAACGGTGCTGAGTTCGGTGCTTATTAGATGCTGTCGAATGCTACTGAATCGGAGCCTATTAGATGCTGTAGAATGCTACTGAATCGGAACTTATTGGATGTTGTCGAACGGTACTGAGTTCGGTACGTATGGGCCGTCAAACGACCAGGTGAGTAAATTTGATGAGTCCAGCATTACCGATGGCCATCCATTTGACGTGAGCCCGATCGCTCAGTCTCTATAAAAAGAAAATACGATGCGTTTTTGACCCACGCACGCTCGTCATGCGCTTGACACTCAACCGACTCACACATGTGAGTCGCTTGACTTTATTAGAGCACACTCTTCTGAGTCTTGTAACCGTATGACACATGCGTGTATTCGCTACTGTCCCATTTAATTTGTATCGAAATTCAACTTACTCTGACTACATAAATACTTTTATATGTGAATTCACTGATATATAAAAATTTAAATAAAAGCAACAAATCTTCTATAACTTTGATACCGCGTACTATCCTTATAATCTTCGAGATCGATAGGGTATTCCTAATGGATAAAGGGACCTAACCTGTCGTTGCAGGTTCTACTCGTGAACCTAATCTAAGTCATGCACGTGAAGAATAAGTTAATTCAACTCTGAACTGGTTCACCCAACTATTAAACCGGAGTGCTCCTTTATTGTGAAAAATTCTCCGAAAATATATATTCGACAAGTAATCACATAATTAAGTCACGCTCAAATATACACGCCACTGCTGCTGCAGCACTGAGCTGACTGTTCAAGGTTGACTCCCCGGGTGAGTCGAGATTGATTTGAGTACTGAAATAATTCATCCAGATATGTCTACTCGGCACGACACGTAGTCAGGTCGGGTCGAAAGCCCTTCAAAATTGCGGATGCTGTGACACCGTCATGGCTTCCGCAGACCGCAGTACAGCGGGATACCTTCTGGTACAGAGATGGTTGCTTTAGATAGTAACCGGAGTTTCAGAATTACCAATAAATATAAAATTAGGAGTTACACCACATCATACACCAAAGAAACGTTGAGTTCAAATTATATTTACTTTTTAGATGTGCCTAAAAATTACGCAATAATTTTGGGTAATGTTAACGTCTGG
>VOMN01081426.1:0-53444 GCA_014899125.1 Orchestia grillus | reverse complement strand
AATGATTGGAGACAATTTTTGAAAAGGTCAAATAAAATTGTAGAGATCATAATCTGCCAATGAAAGTCACACGTCTACACAATTGTGTAGAACAAGAAATAGCATACATTTTCATGGATGCCACTGCAATCGCGTTTCTTACAATCTTGTTTCGAACAAGGTAGTATTGGTTAATCTATGAATAGCAATTCCTGATGTTCACAAAACAAAAGCCATTAGCAAATCGTGTTCTCTATTGGATATTACATATTCACATTTAATTCAGTTGAAACATCTGAACACAAGAAAGAATAATGGAACATATGATAAAACGTTTTTAAACAAGGATCAAATATGATATACACACACACTTGTATTTTCTTACATTATGAACATTTATTTTGATACAATAAACATGGTACAGAGTTCATCGTTACAATTACGTTTGGGCGAAGAGAAAAATGAGACGCTAACAATAATACCTTGATGAACGCAAATTAATCGAAAGAGGGAGGTAAAACGCAAGATGTTTGTACAGATACATTCAACACCACAGAGATCTTCATTGCCTTAATATTATTAATGGATCTAACGGTTAAAAGATGAAGACAATCCTCGTACATTATAACTCTAAGAAATTGAATAGCTTTAGAGGGCACAGAGCCACATGTAACAAACGTGTATAGTCTGAAGCCAATATACTTTAGGGTATGAAAAAATTCAATCAAGCATGTATACGAAACTGGAGCATTCAATTTGAGCAGACACGTAGGAGACCAATCATCGCATCGAATAGAAACGAGTGTTGTTCAGTGAATAAATCTGTTCCGCGTCCTTCGTTATCTTACTTTTTCTTCTCAATAATGGCAGTGATATCGCGACAAGTCTTTGCTAAATGATACACGAGAAGGAAAGTACGACAGCAGCAATGCATCGATTAAATATAAATCTTAGATTATGTTACAATGCTTCACAAGCACAAGCTACTATGTCTACAAAATGCCACCAGTGAAGAAGAGTAGAAACGCGACTGCCTGCCATGTCTGTACATTATTGTCGTGTTTCAGGATTCAGTGGTCCAAGCTGCAGATCTACTCATAAAAACAGCCCTTTTCAAAAGCTTCTTTCGAAAATAGAAACGGCGGCACAAATTTACAAATGCTCCTCAAATTAGAGGGCCTACTTTGCTTCAAGCTAACTCAAGAATTCAAGTATAAGTAGGGCAAATACTCGGAGTATGGAACTTACTACACCGTTCGATTACTCATTATTTATAATGATTAAGAAGACAAAATACCTGACCAGTAAATTTGGTACAAAGTTAAAAAACTGCCTAAATTCATTCCGAATGTAGTACAAGACATCAAGTATCAAACTCGATAAGCTGCAGAGTATCGACAAACGGAACCGAGAAGCAAAATGGCAGTAATGGTACTACAAAGCATAAAAACCGGTATAAAACACGCGAAGATATGTGATAGTACGAAAAAAGACAATTTCCAACACAAAAGTGGATCAAGCTGATCAGCTTATAAAAGATCTCTACATTTTATATACAAATGATTTTGACAATTTCACGACACTCAAAAAATGGTAACAGCATGATAACAAGAATGAAAAAAAACTGGAGAAATTATTAGATCAGGTGCGGGAGCAGAGAAATACGGTGACCACGTGAAACCATCGTATGAAAACACACGTAGATGAACAACTTAACGCACAGAACAATGCTTTAATTAATGAGGAGTCTCAAGTTAATGAAACTTAGTTATTAATATTTAATGTATTTTTGACAAGAAGCGCGTAGCAGTGTAGGTACTCTTCTAATATTTTTAGCATAAGAGGTCAAAATATCGTATTTTTTGACAGTTAAAATAAAGCTTTTAAAAAGTAGAAATATAAATGCGCAGCTTTATATTCCCTTTGCAAAGAATTTTCCCGGGCAGCAATTGATTCACCCGTTCCCCGTGCGAATAGATTTAGGTAAGAATTTATTTGAATATTCCCCGAAAGTGAAAATAATTTCACAAATGAATGATCATCGAGTAAATATAAAAGTGACAAAAGTAAGAGCCCTACGACTAGTACCAGCATTAAAATAATCTTCACTTATCCATTGCATTTGCTACATAAATAAGGGTAGAAATGTCTAAGTAACAGATGTAACTGAATATTATAAAATAATCGAAACGCTGTACAATGCAGAGTATCGACAAACTAATGAAATCAGTAAAAAGATGTCTTTTGTTGATACAAGCTTGTCCTCACGCACCCAAAACTCACGGCTACCAAACGTTTCGGTGTATATACAAATATATAGTATTAATACGGGTCTCCATGACGAACACTGCACTCGTCTAGACTAACACACAACAAAATTTTCAAAGATCTGCCTTTAAATCACTACAATTGAGATAAGCTTCGACAAACCACCGCAAAGATCCTTCCACTACACAGCTTTAGTAGGTCCAAAATACGCTCTACTTTTTGTTGGAAGGTTTACCAACAGCCAATTTACCCTCAATGTTTACAAAATCATAGCATTCAATTAGTACAAGAAACAAGTTTCCTGCTCTGAGCATAACTTGATACAATGAATCTTTCGTAAAAAATTAAATGATGCTAAAGAGAGAGACTTTGTGCTCAGAACGTTGGTCCAAAGGGGCGGGAGGCGGAGGACTACCAGGAGTGCTGAGCATAGGCTCCAAATCACCTGTCCTCTGAGGCGATTCGTAAAGGGGATCTCCCGTAGCTAGAGACACGTGGCGCGGGTTGCTTGAGGAGTTTGTTTTGCCCGAATAATTTAGCGTTCCACAATGTGAATTGTGAGAGCAGCAGCGCGATGCGCCACCTACGTTAGAGCCGCTCGTGTTACAGCCCGCGTTGCTCAAAGTGCTGCAGTTTCCACGCGAGTTGCAGTGGCTGTGAGTAGCATAAACTAGAGGATGCCCATTGCACGACACACTACAGTGACCACTACCGCCGCACGGAGAAATGGCAATGCCATTACAAGTGATGGCAGGGGTGCTGCACATCAGCAAGTGACTGCTGTTATGGCAAGATGCTAGGCCTGCACTGCAGCAACGGGAATTGCGTGTAGAGCAAGACGAAGGACGACCTCCACAGGAGCCGAAAAGTCCTCCGTGCGGGCAACAGTAGCAACGCTGTGATGGACTGCTGTTATGAGACGCTACTGCCGAACAAGAGGCGCAAACCATGGTACCACCCCCACTTCGGTAGCTGTGATCATGTTGGAATTTTGGGTGATGGAAGTGCTTATCGGAGCAAAGGTGACGTGTGTTCCTTATCAATTTATCGTGAACCAATTGTGATGCCCCGCACCACTGTCCTCATTCGATACGAGATTTGTACGAGTTTTTCCAGATAGCAGCGAGGACTACCGTTGAGTGGAAACGATGGAAGATGGCCAAGGGAATGGTGCACCGCAAAAGAATCGTCCAAGCCAACTTTCCAAAGAACTCCAGCTGGAAATGGAGAGAATGGCATCCTAATATAAATTATGCTGAACACAAATGGATACCGGTTTTTTCAAAATTCTTCGTGAATTTATCGGCATTTTCCATTTTTATACTATAATAAAAGAACATATTAGGGTTTACTAATATTACACTCAAGTGAGGAATGACAGAATAAACTGAAATTAAAATTTACACCACTAATGGGCCCAAATAAGCGATAAAGCTTGTATTGCCGAGCTGCTTATTTGGGCAGTTTTTTATATGTGTATTAAATGACTCGTTTTTATTGTAAGGTTTAAACGCATCTTTTCAACTAATATATACCCGTTTTCGCTAACGTGATTCAGTAGTTACAGCCTTTTCAGTAGATGAAGATTCAGCTACCTACACTACCTGTACTACCTGTACTTCCTCAATCTACGGGTAAGTTTCTTTCCTTCATACGTTGTTTGAATGCAGTATGTCCAAATGCCAATCAACTTGAGGCATGTCAGGCTGAACTAGTGCATATTATTTAGTGCTCTCACCTGCACAGGATTAGCCTCGACCTTCTGCGTTTCGAAGGTATAGACGATCCACATGGCTAGGTTGCAGATGAGGAGGAAGGTAATGATCTGCCGTCCGGGTTTGGTTCGTTCGTGTTCAGGAAGTCGCACTTGTCGTCGTTGGGTATCCTTAATGAATACCATCTGGATAATCACCTGGAATGAAATAAAACGGCTCAAAAACGTGATCACTATATACGCATAAAGGACGTTAATTCTAATTTTCACTTTTAAAAAGAACTTCTTTCAGTTGTCAATTGGGTTACAATTTACGTAACACTGATCTGTAAATGTTATTCTTTTTAAATATTTATATTGAACCTTGCAGGAATCTGAATAGATCACGAAGTTTTTTTTTTTTTAATTTATATCAGTAGAGCGTGAGAGATAAATGAAAACCGAGAAGCCTGTAGGAGTTGAGAATAGTTCGGTCAAAAAGAGCAATTTAATTCAATTCGACAATAACACTTTCAAGTAAAAGAGCGTAATTCGGAACTGGACTAAGTTATCAAATTGACGGGGGCTTGCATAAACGTATTACCGATTAGATCATTCATCTTAATTCATATTTAGTATCTAGAAGGAAATAGAATCAGTCATAAAATGAACCTTCCAACTTTTAAGCCACGCAATAAAGAAACCAAATAAAAAGTTACAGACTAGCTCACAGCACCAGCTCAATGGCACGCGTGCATTACGGAGAATAATACTAACTCCTCACGAGCAAGGATTACATAAAATTCACCTCACTAACATTGAATCCAAGAATTGTTTATTATGTACAAATCTAGCGTCGACCAATGTTGGAAGTTTATTTTATTATCCTTACTCATTGCCAAATAACCATCTGTAAATATTCAAGAGATTTTTAAATTCACTGCCTGACTCGTCACTCACGATAAAACTACATCACCAATTACTCAAATGCTAAGCAAATGTTTTAACTTTTAGTTTATTACCTGTGAAGTCCATTTCACTTCGTTTATATTCAAGAAAAACGACCATATTTTATAACGGAGGTATGACATTAGTGAGTATCACAGATGGAGGTAATTTTTTGCTTCAAAGGCTCTACTTATACCTAGATATTCTTACAGAGCATACTTCTCACAACTTAGTTAAAGACAGATCAAACAAAACATTATAAGGGTCAACCTAGTGGATAGAGAGAAAATAGTTTCATGACATAGACGTCGGCGATAAAAATCAAGGCTAGTAATTTGTTAGTAAGCATATAAGGAGAGGAAACGACGCAGGAATGTGCAATACTTTCTCTTGGAATTGATATTGGGAATTATTGCTGAATGATGGTGATATCCTGAAAAAGCATGCTGTGAGCGTATAGTGTTAATACAAATCATAAAATTTAATTACGGAAGATAAAAAAAAGAGTAGTTGGAATAATACAAGTCATTGAAAATTGGTAAACGTAAGTGTGGCGGTAATATGAAGAGGTTGTTTTGTGTACAGGACTGCAAGTAGAGAGATGTATAAGGCTTGCAATAGAAAAGATAATTAAACGGTAAAGAAAGGAAATGAGTTAGACGTTGAACAAAAACTGCTTGTGTAGCGATGCTCGTGAAGTACGACATTTAGTATCAAGTGTACTATATAACTAAATAAAATACCCTCCTGAGTGTAGCAAAAAAAGGGGCGCTGTTCAATTACGAGTATGTTTCAGAAAATAAACTGTCGAGAAGAGACAAAATGGGTACGATGGAAGAAAAAAGAGCTATGAAATGAAGAGCTATGAAATAAAAATCCGAAAAAAAATTCTTACTATGAGGGATAAAAATATCGCAACGCTCATGGCTAATGCGCTGTAAAATTATTGGATTAAGTATCTTGTGTAGATTGTGATGTAAGGCGTCGCAAACGATCCGCAATTCGGATGTAAGCATTGAGCGAGCTGAATGATGAACTACTACAAACAGTTCTCAGAACACTAAATTGTATTTAATACTCTATAAAGATTGATAAAGATTATTTGCGACTGTAAGGTAGGGATCGGTTGAGAAATAGAAAAAACGCAACACCGACAAAAAATACTACGCTTTTCTTGCCTGCAGTATGGAGAGACACGAGGTAACAAGCACGAGAAGGTTCGGTTCTTCTGTGTAAGCCGAGAGGCTTCCGGCCACCGCCGAGAAAATAGCGTAGGCAAAGAGACCAAACGCAGACACCATGAGCAAGATATCGTCGAGTTCCTCTTCTCGTTCACCGTGGAACCGGAGTTGACGAACTCTGCACACACAACGGAAAGCATGAGGATAATACATCTACTCAAGACAAAAAATTGAAGTAGTCATTCATTAAATTCTAATTTAAGAAAGATGTTACTCGAACGATGAAAACAAATTCACAGTATCTTTACATTATACAGATTAGATCAACAGTACTGAGACGAAGAATTGAATTAAGATCTAGAATTAGGCAGAGCTGTAAACCATCAGCTGGGGTACTCAAAATAACAATATTAGTATTTCAGAAAAGAAGTTTAACTACGGTGGTGTACAATGAAATTCAGTAAAGACTTGAAGACTAATAAAGCGTAACGTTCCAGGGTTTCCCTTGGTACGCTCCGTTGCAACCGGTTAAGGATGTTAAGTTTCGTGAAATTATGAAAAAAAACAGCATAAATATAAAGAAACCAACACTATCAAGTTCATTTAAGAGATTGAATAACAACAGACTACTGGAGAATGAATTCTAATGCAAAGAAAGGAAACATGACCTTCATAGCCAAAAACGAGAAGTAACAAGGCTCTAAAAACTAGTTATGCTGATCGTACGGTAAATGCCTCAAGGCATTTCTTCTCAATAGTGTGAATGCCTAAAATATCCAACTAAAGACACAATTAATCTATCGTCGCTCAGTCGATGATGGGATTTCTCATATGCCAAGCTGCGCAAAGCGCTGAATAACAATTATTCTCCTGATGAGTGAGGAAACGACGGGGAAGAAAGAAAGCGTTATTATAAGTACACAGTAACTGATATAAAGCCCAAAAATAAATTCAAAATCATGACCACATTCCTGAAGGTGATGACTAAACTTTTTGGTATGCATTTTTTCACAATCCCCCCATCGAAAATGAAACTACAGTGACGAACACGCTTCGGGCTTCGCCGCTACAAATTACCATTAACTATCATTCATAATTTAAAGAAAGTGATGGAGCAGGAATATCAGACGAGTAAAATGCTACAAAAAAAGATGACAGACCTGCAAAAGCCGATGAAGATTGCCACGATGCTGAGCAACATAATGCCGCAGTGAGACACATCCGCGAGATAGATCGCAAGACGTCGGAGGTCATCCTGGCTCACGAGCACAAAGAAGAGGATCAGACAGATGAGAGTGGACACAAGTACCAGCAATCCGCAGAAAAGTCCTTTACTCGCGCCAATGCAGTCTACTTTAACCTGGCACCGCCGAGACGCCACCGAAATTCCATCGCCGATCTCTGGGTCGTACACGTACCTGAAGCGAAAATATTTCAAGTGAAGAACGTAAAAATTAAACGTTATTACGATCGGGAAAAATCTGGAGAAAAATGAGCAAATTAATAGTGAAATGTTCAAGATTGTAAGTGTTGATAAACATATATAACAAAGATTACGAAATCATTTTTTTCTGTGAATAATTTTTAAGGTTTAAAAATACAAATGTACACATTTTAAGTTGCAAAATTTTTCTTTAATGAGCAATATTATTTGTGGATTTTATTAATATACATTAATAAAATCCACAAATACTATTGCTCACTAATGAAAAATTTGCAACCGAAAGTTTTTTTTATAATTTTTAAACCTTAGAGATTATTCACAGAAGAAAATGATTTCGTAATCTTTATTATATATGTTCATCAACACTTACAATTACAGTCTTCAACTGACATCGGTGGTGAATAACGGGAACTATCGAAAAGAAAGTGAAAAAGTACTATGACCCACGAAAAAAAATTAATTTTGCCTGTTTTCTTAATAATGATATACATTTAGGGTTGACTGAATACATAATGATCATTACAATGGACTCGAGTATATTCAATGTATATTTCTTCAAATATATCAATACACTTTTATTCTGACATTGCGATACTTATGTTGATATTCATGGTCGTATAATACAGTAAACTAGCAGTTAAAATCAATAGATCACTCCTGCGGGAAACATTTTGTCGTACTGCTTAGGTGAACTTAGAGAATTGGACGAGTATCGGAAAAACACTCCCCTGATCAGAATTGAATCTTTTTGCAGAAGACCTAAGGTAACAATTTTTTCAATTTCCCTCGGACTAAAAACTATTCCATGGTGCGTTTTTTGCGTTCATAGAACTACTAATTGATTTCAGACTAAAATATACACACAAGCAAGTTACGCGCATAAAAGCAGAACACTTTAAATTTCGTTCACAAACTTTTAAGAACAGTTAACGAATGTAGAATACGGGAGCTTTATAAGACTATTAAAGAGAGTAGATAAAGGAAGCCATGGAACCTTACATGGAGGCGTTCTAAATCTTTATGATTAATTTTCAGCAGAAACTCACCAGCCAGCAGAAACTAAAAGCGAATACTAACGTTTGCACACAAAAGTATATTACTGTACATAATTAAGACCGTCTGACCGTAAGGTGAACTTTGCACAATGACTAATAACGCTGCTAACTTTTCTAATTCCACCCATCTAAGAAATGCTGCAATCACTGTACAAAGCAAAGACGCGAATGCCAACATTTTACTTTGTAAATCGTCTGAAATGAAGACACATGATAGTAGTACACATTATGCCAACAATACTCAAATTATTGAAGTAGAGAATTGCACTGATATAAATCAGGACTAGAAAATTAACAAAATGTGACTGATCAACACCTTGCCACTACCACAACGATAAAAATTAATCAAAATCAGCAAGTGGTCAAAGCAAATTGACGCATTAACTAAATCATACCTGTCTTTCAGGAAGCTATGTTGAAATTTTCACATAATAAGGTAGTAAATCCGGAATTTGTTTTTAAAGTCAGACGTTAATATTGACCGTGCCAATTAGATGAATTTCATACGTTGAGATGCGTGGAAAATTGAAGAGTTGTTCTATATGCGCTACGAGAGGCGGTGCCGTACTATGACTTTACAACACTTGTAAACATACTCATCTGGGCCGGCCGTGTTGCGCACGTACCTGAAACGTCAAATGACAGCCCACATCACTCGACTGTTGCTCCAGTAGCAACACGTAACAACAAAACGGCCAAGATATCAAAGTGACAGGTGAACTACATTGAAATTTCAACTACTGAATGAATGTTATCTTACAACGTTATCACGAGAGATAACGATATTTTTTACCTATGGATATTGCAAGTATTTGAAAAATAAGCATATCAGCTAGTTTAAAAAATTATTTAGAACGGAATTTGCAATTAAAGTATTAGTCAACCTTTCAGTAATGCCAATATTAAAAACGGGTTGATTCTGAACCCCTTTTAGTGCTATCAATAATTCTTAGCATCAAATATTTTAGACAAAAAACAATCACTTCGATATACAACTGAGGGCAACTTATTTTCTACCCATATACTCGGGGCTAGCTTCAATTATGAGACATAACAAGAACATGCACCATTCAAATTCTGTGAGCTGAGACTTCTTACTCGTATCTATCAAAAATCATGAACTGAGCTTCATTTAAAGTTTATGAATATTTTATTCTTAGTTTCAGGGAAACTCTAAAAAAAATTCATAGTGATAGAACAACCACTAACGTAAACAAGGCAATAACGAAGACTACATAGAAATATGATCGCCAATAAGAAGTCCCGACCACCAAAAAGAGCAAGGAGACGAAATAGGATCCTTTTCCGAAAACGGCAAGTAGATACATTAAACCATTGCCCCTTGACAAGCATCAATGGTTATTTATTCGAAAAAGTCGAATTATGTACATTTTTAAAAGCAATATGTTTACAATGTACATGAAAGCTTAGATGAAAAAGTGAAACACGAAAACCGACACTAAAATTGATTAAATAAAGACTAAAATAGTGAGTATTTATTGCCTACGATTATAAGTCTTCGGGAAAGGATTGAGATACTCTGAAAAAAACAAAAAAAACATGCACGCTCGTACACGACACGAAAAAAAGAGTGTTACCAACACGTATGAAAGTAATTTGGGTACTTTTCAAACTGCACCTCAGCCTGGCGAGTATCAAGTCTAGTGCCACTAGGGTCATTTTTTTCAAAAGGGAAAACATCTCAAGTACTTTGACAACAGTTTAAGTTTGGCACTCAACAGCGTAGTTAACGTCTGAAACAATAAGGAATTTCTATAGTAATGACACAGAAAGGGAGGAAAACGATCCCTGCCGAAAACAGACAACACAAATTACATGCTAAAGTGTTCAACACATCACGAAACTTTACATTTCTAAAAAATTATTCGCTTACTAAGACTCGAATTTATCCTCATTCAACGGCTTTCTTTTGATACGCAAGGGTTTGACAACATATTTCATGAACACATTTATAGGCAAGAATGGCAAAACCATAATGTAAACTACTCAATTCATTTTAAACAAAGTCAAAAACTATGTTGTTATGATTCGTCTTCAAGTTTAAAAGAACTGTTTCCTTTAAAAAATTGCAGCATTGAACGACGTTTTGATTGCCATAGAAAACACACTTTCATGTATCTCATCGTCACTTAGTACTAAAGTACTTTGACTGAGCGTAAAGTAAGAGAATCGGAAGACTTGTGTTACAGGATCCTAGAGCAAATGGAGGTGAACGTAAAATGGTGATAGGGTGAAGATGAAATGCTCATGGTATGATGCTACAAAATGACGCAGAGGGAAATTTTAACGAAATGCATTCCAAACAATATCAAATTGCATTAAAACTTGACAGCAGTTATACATTTTAACAGAACCCAAAAGAATGTCAATGCGTCTCGGACACATAGTTGATAGCAGAACTGCTCTTTGGGAATAGTCTAGTAAATCTTCTGTTCAATCTCAACCCGTTCGAGAATACGTTGGAACTGAAGTTGAAAATTCATGAAAAAACCTCAAAACCTGTATTTAATAATAAATAGATATTTTCCCGACGAATGGAGTATTAGCCCTGCAAATTTTAGTATAATGCTTGTTAAATGCAACAGGAATTGACTTGAGGCCGTACGAAAGGAAAACAGGTTTATGCTATGAAATTTCAATTATTTAAAATATATATAGTGTTGGTTTATGAATTTTTCATTTTTACAAGAAAATTTCTTCTTAATTTCGTAAATCCTTGTGCAACAACTGGGACAAGTTGAATTCATTTATAGGATAAATTTAAATCTTAAATAGCGAACAATGTTGGAGAAACATACAAATTTGATAATGTGTCAGGCCCTTTTGCATGGCCGTGTAAGACAATTTCACAAATAACAAAAGCTTCCATAAATATCTAGTCACACCAGTAATGCAAAAATTTAAAAAAGCACTAGGACATGCTCACAAAGTCGACTAACTCAACATATCAGGAAACGTTAAGCACGAATGATACAGAAACAAGGCTAAGTTTTTGAATCGAGATACAATCATTCAAGTCCAGAGACTACTCGTAGATATAATAGAAAAAGATGAAAACCAGACCATTTTTTCGTCGTGTCGTTATTGGACCTGAACCGCATGTAATGTTGTCAATTTCAATAACCAACAACAGAAAGAAGCCACCCTGAAAGGAGTCTCAGCAGTCTTGGAGTTTTACTGCGGCGATGAGAAACTTGACAATTTTGTAGGACGAAGATAACAAGAACATTTCTCATAATACCGACAGTTTAATACTAGCTTTTCGACGACATACCGTATTAATTTAGTACTGATGAAAAAAAAAGTATGAAATGCCTGTCTGTAGAACTTTACCTGAAAAAAAAAACCCTTAATGCTACCTCCTAAAACAAAGAAATTAATAACAACAGAAAATTAAAAAAATAACTAGTGGTCGCGTACAGTCCGTCAAAATTGCTTCTGACTACACAAGAATCCGGTCGTCTCCAGAAAATTCCTAAAAAGAAGCATGAATCTGAATATTTAAAATTATACTTTAGACCTTTCCTATGAACTGATTATTTACCATTATTTCCCATAACACAGAGTATTGTACATAAAAAGGGAAAAACGCATTAAAAAAATGAGCACCATAGCTGAAGTACTTTCACTCGTCTACGAATGTTGCTGAAAAATATTTTAATCTAGCCTCTTCTTTTGAAATTGCTACATGTGACATTTGTAAAAACAACAGTCATGTCGAAAGACCCTCAATTATTTACGAGTTGGGAGGCTTTGCAGGAACCTGACGTGACGAGCACAATACAAATCATTCGCTCACAGCGCTGCCAAAGACCCTATCAAACACGCGGTTGCCACATGCCCGGGGGTTTTACAAAAATTTCGCTTAGAAGATTCCCAATAAATCAAGGAGAAAACCCTGTTTCCACAAGGTTTGGGTTTTTAGACACACATATTGATATAGTATAATAATTTCTGATGTTCATTTTCAGAATAGTCATATTTTCAACACACTCCGTAACCTGCCTAAGCGTGATTTCCACGCGATGTTTTTTTACATTTGAAGAACTTTCGTCTAATTACTTTTTTCAATCACACGCATTGTAGTAGGAAAAAACTATGGTTTTGTTGGTTATTAGTTGAAAATATCTCAGAAAAATGATTTCCAAATGTAATTCTTTCAACGTTGATAATATAATAGATTCTCTTGCAGTCAAAAACTTCTTAACTAAGTTCAGGGGAGTTAGGTTACATGTTGCAATGACCAGACTTAAATCACCAAAAAATCGGCCTACATCGAGCAGTATGGAAAGTCAAGATTGTCGTCCTTTCCCTATGACACAGGTCTCGCAATGTACAATTCCATCAAGTAGTGTCATAGGCAGCATAAGCCTAATCAAATCGAATAATATTAGCTTGAATTAATACGATTGTTTCAACCTACTTCGGACTGCGCCCAATGTGTTTCCACATGATGAAAAGAACACAGGCGGCAATGAGGGAGTACTCGATGATGAATGGGTAGAGGTAGGGGGCAGAATCCGAGACAATGCTGCCCATAATCTCCACACGTCCGCAGCTGCGATTCATGATGTCCTCCTGGGTGAGGCGGCGGCTTGCTGCACGACACATACACAACAATAATTATAAACTTACTAAAATTATACATGTACCGAAGCTCTAACGATGGGTTTCAAGAATAATCTCAAGATCGAAAGAGTGTCGATAACAGAAAAGAGAGAGCCATAAAAGGATTTTAGAAAAATACAAGGTATGAAAATTCGGATTTAACCATTTTGAAAATTTCAACTTAAAAACAGTAGGAAGGAATTTCATATGCGAGTATACCTTATACTGAATGTTAAAAGTCCGCAAGGGCAATACACCAATGAAAAAAACTTTGCATTTATACTAAAAAGCTTGATTTCCCTTATGTTTTTCAACGATTTCATACATTTTACAACTAAACCTAGAGATCGATAAAAAATTCATAATCGTGGGATCATAGTCAAGTGAATGATTTTTTAATTGCTAATTCTGTTGAAAAAATTCCTATTGCTGAATATTCCAGATATAAAGTAATTTGACTGATCAGGTGAAGTTTCTTAATCAATCTAATAAACGAGAATACAATCCTCAGAGCAAATTCTATTTCTATGAAGCAGAAGTATCGTGGTGAATTATTACAACTTAATTTTGATTGTTGTACTGATGAGACTAGCGTCCCCGCACCTAATCCGAAGAGGTGTTAACACTTGCATAGATCACCTCCAAAAATTGAGCACACTACAAGACAGAAGCGATTCCACCAAACAGGAAGGTCACTACGAAAGCACATAGGCACCTCTCTTCTAATATAAGAACAGATAGCACAAGAAGAAATAAATATACCCCAAAAAGTAAAAGAAAAATGATTATTAGTTAGTTTAAAGCTCCCTAGCCACATCACAGCTAACACAATAAAATCGAAGCATTTCAGCAATTGCTTTCTTAGTTATTATTGGTCAGTTTCAAGCTCCCTAGCTACACCGAAGGCGGTCTCAAGAAAGCGAAAAAATTGACTATTTAGTATGGACTTTAGAAAACAAGGAATCTACGTACAGGTGTGTTCCCACACAAGGTTCCCTGCACATAGAAACAGCGAGTTAAGAAAGAAAAAGAAGAAAGTACAAATAAGAGATAGAGAAGAAGGAACGAAAATTGAAAGAAGTAAAGGGGGCACGAAAGATAGAATTCCCCAGGGCTTATCTATAGCTGAGGTAACCTAACAATGCTCCCCTGGGGTCGCCTGTCCTCATAGGATAGGCCTTATGCAATAGGGTTAGGTTAGTCTATCCTGTGCCCCCTGAAGAGGAGCAAACGGAGAAGAAAAAAAGACTAATTCGCAACACTAAAATTCAATTAACTCTATTGACTGTCTGTGCTACAGTGCCACCCCAAAACATCTCGAGAGAAAAACGTTACATAAATACTCCCTGGCAATGACACATGGCAACTGGACATAAACATAGCAAACGACTGCACGGATGATAGAACAGAAGAACAAGTTCGTACTTCGCACCTGAAAAAAAGTAAATACGTCCCATTAGCTCAGTTTTTAGGATATTCAAACATATCATTTCCCATGAACAAGTCGACAGTAGAACCATAATAGAAAGGAGTTAAAAACGATAATGAAAATAGTATTTCCTAAATCACTAAAGGAACTCGAAAACCAATCCAGCACCAAGAAAAAACTTCATGCTTGAAACTCGTTTGTTATGTTTACATAAGAAAGTATAAATTATATGCTCAAATTAAGCACACGCTCCAATTTATTATCTTATTCCCAACAATAAAAGTATCGTAAATATGTTAATTAAATACAAATATGAAGTAAAGAATATTAACAGAAATACGACACCGGATCCGTTTGATTTAATAAGAACTCACCCAATACCGTTGCACAAGAAATTATAAAACGTAAACAGTAAACTCAAAAACCCCAAATTGTACCCATCAGATTAATGAAATACGATGCAACACAAGTTAAGAAACTTGTTGTATTGTTTCTATCTAAATATACACAGGTCTTTTCCTTTTATTACAAAAAAGGACGAATCCGGAATTACAAAAACTCTAGGTTCATGAATAGCATGCACCGAATTATTATATTATTAAGATAAAATAGCACAACTCATGCATTTTCAACCTCACCGAAACCTCAAACTTTTGACAACGACTGTGCGAGATAAGTTAAACTAGTCGATCGAGCAATTGTTATGAATAAGAGAACCAGAATATCAGTTAAGTCATTAGTTGGATGAAAAGATGATTCCCAACACATAGTAGTTTACACCTCAAAGAAAATCTTTATCGAACCAGTTTGAAACTTTGAAGACGTAAATATTTACATAAAATTACAATAGAATTAAATTAGGTCTAGCATTTATGTACCCTTATGTATTAAGTAACCAATCCCACGAAAGTTAATTTCCCCCGAGTCTTTTTAAAACCAATATACTTGCCATTTTTGCATAGGTCAAGCTGAGAATTTTACAGAAATTCATCCAAATTGTTGATCAACACATGAACCATTGCTAGGAGGTCGAATAATTTCATGCACAGCATGCAGACGCGACACAAACAGAACAAGTGACCTACCCGCAACCATGGTATCATTAATGTCCTGCATTTCGATGAACTCGT
This sequence comes from Orchestia grillus, assembly GCA_014899125.1. Lineage (NCBI taxonomy): Eukaryota > Metazoa > Arthropoda > Malacostraca > Amphipoda > Talitridae > Orchestia > Orchestia grillus. Next base: position 37,688 of record VOMN01081426.1, on the reverse strand, counting down.
CTAGGTTGTAGAGGTAGCGGTTGGGGGCGAGTAGCCCGTTCCGCTCCAAGGCTCGTCGGATGCCCTCTATAGGAGACCGACCGAATATTTAGGGAATAGCAGCAGTTATGGTATTAATACCAATACAAAAATCGAGGAAATTTGCAGGATTAACGATAAAAGGGAATGAAGATAAAGAGAACTTGAAGATACCAACCGACAACTTATGGACACAAATGGTTAAGATACCGGAAAATTGCCCTGAAATGAATCCAAGAAGATGAAAGTCAAACTGGTAAATAATAGAAACAATACTAAGAATAACAGTTGCAATACATGAGGTCAAATACGTAATAGATACACAGAAGGATGACAACGAAGCACGCAATTAAGGATATCATTTTTAGAGCATTGGCAAAAGTAGCATAAGAAAAATTAAATATCTCAGGAAAAATGAAAATACGAACCTAAATGACGAGAAACAACAAAACGTATTTAATGCCCAATTCGGAGACGCGGAACCAAGGGACGATTTCAAGTCGAGTGATCAGTTACAGGAGACGGCAAAACAGAAGTTTGGGATAGTCTCCGGCTGATGCCAATAAATAAGGAAGTAATGAATTGGCCGGCTATGAATAAATTCAGGAATCAAACGTTTTCGAGAGAGATAGAAGACTTGAAAAATGATAAAAGAACGTAGAAGTAAAAATTTCAACAGTTTGAGATCAAGTGTAATAGAATATTTTTCAAGAAATATACCCAACCCGTGAAAGGTTCATGATGGAACTTTAATGAAGTCAAAAACAGTTAGCCAATGCGAGCGTCGATATGTCAGTGTATAGTGGACAAATCCTTTTTAAGTCACGGAAAATACGATTAGTATGAAATGAGATTAAACCAGGAATGAAGCGTTTCATAAAAACAAATGAGTGTGCATTGTATTATAAGATGAATAGTTATGAGAACAATATAAACATAAAAAGCGTTAATAACGCAAGTAAAAATAGCACAGAAGAACAAAAATAGCACAGAAAAACATTTTAGTAGCGATACGAAATCCAAAAAGCAGCACAAAAATAGGGATCACTATTAAGAAGCCCTCGACATCAGCGTATCATAATTGGTAGAGGGAAAATGACGTTACAGTGAAAAATGAGATTTTTATACCATCTCAATTTTGAATACGTACAGACTCCTTTGTAGTAGTGTTTGAATGAATTTAATTTGAAGCTCTTATTTGCAACAATCGATTAACTACACACGAGCCAATAAATAAGTTTATCTATTCACTAGTAAAATTGCAGGACCTTAATTCTGTAACATCAGACTTCACAATGCTCACAGATAAAGAAGGAGCACAAAGCATTTATTTATACATAAAGGCTATGTGCGTAGAGCAAGGTATCTATACATTCAAAAATTGACTGCATAATTTCAGGAATGTACGTAAATTCATAACATAAATACAAAGCATAGAAAGAACCTCAAGATAAATTCCCAGCTTCATAGCAACAACTCTGTATTTTACATTCGAGTTATACACAAAATTATTATGTAAGTGCGCAACTTCATTCAAGGCAAATGCAATACAATCTCATATTTTGAATTCACAGTATTTACTAAAACTTTACCGAAATACATCCCCATAAATGTTCACAAAAGCACAAACGAAGAGAGAGAGCTTTACAATAGCTGCGTCAATTCGAAACATCAACAGCAATGTTCAAACAAGTTTACAATTATGTAGTATCATCTTCAAAGAGTGTCAGCACGTACCCATAATCATGTAGTCTTCTCCACTGTTCCCCTGGGACACCTTGAATTCGTTGATTTCCTTGAGGCTTTCCCTCACGAGGGTTCTGATCCAGACACACACATTAGTGGCCACCATGTGCATCAGGCCAAACCGAGCGATCACCTTAAACTTGTGGATGTTCAACTGTAACAAACGACAGAAGATCACGCGTGAGAACAAGGAACACACTTGTGAAATTTTTTATTTATATTTTATTAGTTAGTTTAAAGCTCCCTAGCCACATGGAATGCGATCTCAAGAGAACGAAAAGAAGAGACCATATCGTACGGACTTTTAAAAACATGGAATCTATGCACATGTGCGTTCCCACACAAGATCCAATACAAATAAAAACAGTAAGTTTAGAAAGAAGAGGAAAAAAATAAGGAGTTATCAGCAGAGACGGCATGAAAAAGGAATGAAGCCAAAATGGACACGAAAGATAGAAGTCCCGAAGGCCTAGCTATAGCTGAGATAATCTAAAGGAGTCCCTCTGGGAACGCCATTCCCCATAAAAAAGGGCAGATAAACTTAACTGACCTAACCCTATTGCCTATGGCCTACCCGATGCCCCCTGAGGGGCGCGTAAAATTCTCCACTTATGCGTTCGCATACAAAGGAATTTCAACATTTGTGTGAATATCGAATGGAGATTAATATCTGAAGCTGACGGGACAAATTTGACGCTATGTTTTAGGAGGTTGTTCATAAAATATGTGACGTAGAGACAAAAGACTTAAAATTTATTTAATAGTATTGCTACTACAAATGTTTACTAAACAGCGAGTAGGTAGAAACAGCGTCCGGAAAACGCGAGGGAGAGCTTGTTAATTATAATTACTCTTAAGATTACTGACGGCAAGCTTACAACGATAACACTTCAACATTGTCAAGTACAAAAACAGATGTTCTAAACATTTTTCTTGATCTTCCCTATTTATAATTCGTTGAAATTTTTCTTAAAACGGATTCTTTAATTTTGTCGCTTTGTATAACTACATATTAGGTCAAGAGAGGGAGAGCTGTTCCGCTCCGCGGAATTGCGCAGACTTCTGTCGACAAAACTTTTCCGACATCCTCAACGTATTTAGTAAGCATACCTATGCAAGTCTTTGGAAATACGAAGTTCTATGAAAGTTTCGCATAGAATAATTAAATACATTTCACTGAGAGCAATTTACTCCGCACTTGCTGTCGGTGGGAGGACCAGGCCTTACTACAGAAACATTCAGGACTCAATAAAGACTAATTTGTTTCAATTAAAGACTTATGAGCACTATGTATTAACAGAAAGTAACCATCAATCGGCAACAAAAAGGTTCGGTTTAATTATATACAGAGATCACTGTTATTGATTTGTATCACATTGTTTTGCATAAACAGTATCTTACGTTTCACATAAACGAAAATGATAGGACTAGCTCGAAAAAATTGCATACTACTCCTTTATGAATCTCTAGACCATTTCATCTCATGCTAGGCATATGCACAAGAAGAAGAAACGCAAGCTCACTCGGGCATTCATGAAGATGAAGTACATCTGCATGAAGGTGAACACGAGCTGAGCGATGGGGTTCACGCCTCTCAGGATCATGTGGCAGGGGGAGTCCAAGGGGATCTCCAGGAATACCCCGAATTCAAGGCCATTGTAGATCATAGTGCCCAAACCAAAAGCTGACGAAGAAGACAAATTAGGATTATTCATCGAAATGACAACAGGTATAATTTATTCAATCTGCTATTTCTGAACACAATATTAAAATTTTGAGGTGGTTTTGTAAGTACATTTTCAAATTTTAACTTGCATCCATTTGTGGGCATTACGAGCTCAGTTACATCTGCCGTCAGTTTGATTCTCTAATTTCTGATCCATACTCCACTTTAATATCGTATGTGTGCCGGCGATTACAGTAAATTTTACTAAAGCCCCATTTTCTTCCTTCAAATTCATTTTACAGGAAAAAACTCATATTATCTATACACTCAAAATTACACACGTTGGAAATTCATGTGAAAGAATTTCGCCAAACGCAATGGTAATTTCACTTAAATATCTATTGACGTCATTGAATAACCAAATGCATTAGTTGATTTGATAAACTTCGATGAAAATAAAACAGCTCTGAAATTTGCGATAAAGAGAATGCTTTAGTACTGAAACAGTGAAACCGAAATCAGTATGATATCCTAATAAATGCCCTAATTTGTTCTGATTGACGGATTCCAAACTTTTTAATACGTAAAACTTCCTGCAACAACAGGCCTATTATTGACCAAGGGGAACTACGTTATTATAACTGTAGTAACTGACAGAACCTCATTTCCGGTAAGCCAAGATCCTCTCAAGAGCCGAATATTGATTTAGGTAGAGGATTGAAGAAATTCTTATTTCACCATAGTACATTAACATGATATTGGCATGGCTTCACTTCGAATACGGCGAAGTCAGAACTGACCGATAGCGCCGATGCGGAGGAAGAAAGACCCATGACTGTGCTCATTGTCGGAAGTTTTGTGTTTGCGGGGCTTAGGAGGTGTAGTCGGCCCGGTCAGCTTCTCAGTGGTGGGGGAAGTTTCATCGCCGGGAGCCTCATCGCCTTTCCGCTTCTGTGACGACGACGCCCCCTGGCAACGGTAAAAACTGGGGAACCTTGGCAGACCAATATGACAGCACGCATCATGTTAGCGGTAACTTAGCCACGTTTCTATCGACAATACCGAAGCCAGTTCCCTGAAATGATGAGTGTAGGAAACCTGGCTAGGTCAAAATGTAGAAGTGTACACAAACCATAATAAAAACTTGATAGGGTTGTTCATACATCCCTACGTAGTTGTTGATAGACGCCAAAGGCCACCAGAAATACTGAAAAAAATTGATTTTGGAAAATAAAACGCGGAGCAAACCAAAATCAATGTTTTCTGTTCACTAATCTCAGCATGTAATTACACGGTAATAACGTGGGCGCACAATGACGCTTAGTTTAAATCCAAATGTTTTGTTTGAATTCCAAAAATCATGCGGAGGAAAAGTGAAGAATGCCAAACATTGTAAAGCAAGTCTATCTGACTCAAAAGAAATGATGCGAGAACCACCGTACATAAGCATCCTATTTTGGTATAAATGAAGAAAATGATAATTTTATGACAAAATCATGTTCATTTTTTAAGCCAAAATGTCTATGTTTCCTTAAACGAGTATTTTTATAAGATTTATCTTTCCATCTTTCTTATTTCGTTGGAAGTATTAGAAATTGAATGCATCTTTAAAAATGGCAATTTGAAAACTCTAATCAATTAAAAAAAAATTTCAATTTAATATTGTGACTGAAAAAAATAGGGCTAAGCCCTTTAGACTGCACTAGTTAATCACTAACAAGTTTAACTGTAAATAATCATAAGAACCAAAATGAAATTTAGGGCATAAAATTTCCATATTTTGAGCACTAGTTGCGACTAGGCATCAAGAAAAGCGAGTCAGTACAGAGGTAACGGGAAGAGTAAAAATTCCCTTAACTTTTACCAAAAAATATAATAGAGGATACTACAGCGAGCGTTAAATTTATAAATTATAATTAAAATTTACAAATTAGGTAAGATTAGGTTAGATTATTAGCGAGTTTAAAGCTCCTTATCCGTACGAAATGTGATCCAAGGAGATTGAAGAGAAGGGATCTTTCAGTACGCACTATAGAGAACGGGGAATCTATCCAGGGAATCCTGTGTTCCCAAACAGGATCTCATGGGCAAAAAACAGTAAGTTTAGAATAATCAGGTAAAAAAGATGAAGAGGCAGCGAAAAAAGAAAACAGCGAAGAGGGTACAAAAGACAGAAATCCTGAAGACCCATCTATAGTTGAGGCAACCTAACAGTGCCTCCTATAAAATACGGAAGAAAAATCCAACTGACCTGACCCTATGGCCCATCTAATACCCACAGGGAAGTGTAAAACTTACAATAGTGTTCGACTTCTGTTCTATAAAATAATTTACAGTTTCACCCTGATTCAGACTTTTATTTCGGTGAGTGGCGTTTTGAGTTTGAAATTCATGTTAAAATTTATTTACTGGCCAGCGCTACTCTTACTTTTGTTGAATTGCTTGAATACTTTTCAACATACTTTCCAGTTCAATTCTAGGACGTAAACTCCTACGATATCGAAACGAAATGACACAAATAACAATTAGGAAAGTGCGAGTAAACATTTCACATGGAAGAGTTAAAAGATCAGAATTAACTAACTCAAATGCGAAGCATTTTCGAAGCATTATTGAAGTCATAGCAATACGTCTTCAAGAACGCCAATAAAATACTAAGCTTTTCCCCGGGGAGAAACATGTAAATGTGAACCATAAAAACATTTATGTGATTAAAGAATCTAAAATATTATGGGAATACACGGTACAGTCAAGTTGAAACGCAGAGGCATAAGAAGGTTAAAAACTTGATTAGCCAAGCACTAAGAAAGCCTAACCATTGATGATCACAATGCAAAGACAATTTCATTCTAGAAAAAAATAGCATATTTAGAATAATTTTAAAATGCATTATCACGTCATTATTAAGCAGAGACTGTTAGAAGTTGTATTGTTATTACAACCGGGTTACTAAATTTGCATTAGTAAATCAGCAAGTGTGTTTTAAGTTCCGACCTGCCAACAAACAGGGACCGTATGTGCACAAAAAATTTCGAACACAGGTTTTCATGCGAGAAACAGAAATGGAATATACAAAATAACTTGAAAATCTTCAACACAGCAAAAATGAACCATTACAAGATTACTCAAGTACACATCACTCGTGTACAGTTCTACCATAAAAAACGTTTATCATTAGAGCTCAGAATCCCAGAAAAACATCAGATTAATACTTTTCGAGAGAGATAGTTGAACTTATATTAATTGAGTTGGGCATTTTAAAAATAGAGAACCTATTAATTGATCAATAGTTTGACCGGAAAAGGTATAAAATTCTTCAGCATAATAACTTCAACACCAACTCATCACATCTAACAATGAGAAAAGCAAAAATGAAACTGAAATCTGGCAAAGGAATTACCGGGCTAGATAAGATGTAGCACGAGAAAACGACTCGTTAATGCAAATTTTATTTTCTTCTGTTGCCACTAGAGTCGGATCGCTAGTCACGTTCAAAAGACAATATACGCGAAGTAAGTGGCATCTAACGTAACTGTTAGTAAAGCGAAGCATTTATGGATGACTGCAGTGGCAAGCTATTTAGCAGTTGAACTTTGCGTGGCGCAACAATTTTATTGAACAAAAGCGCCGATGATGAAGCGCCGGAGGAACTCACCTCGTTCGAATAATACTCATAGTCGGACACATTGTATTGTCCGGAGTGAGGGCCCTGGCGTGAAGATAACAAATGATGTCAACTTAATGATTGGCCAATAGAAAAAATTCAAATATTTTTCTCTTCAAGTTGATAATTTCGAAATCACCCGAAAAAAACTGCAGCGCAAAACCCAATTGAACAAAATTTGCTATCTCAATACATCGACAGATGTCTCGAATGTCTGCATTCATAGAACAAGGCATTCACTCTTCGTATTAAGGGTCAAAAAGTTAACATTTCAACCCTTTGGAAGTTTCACTCGTAATTTCTTCACAAACTATTGACTGGCGCATGAAAGGAAAAATCGAAAACAGTGAACCGATAGAAATATTTTAACAATTAACTTTGACAGCAAAAAAAAGGAGAAGCACCAAAGCATCGCTTGTGGAACTGTCCGAATAACTTATTCAATGAATTATAAAGTAATTGAGCATTACCGGTACCGAATAATCATTATTATCGAGAATTCACATACGAATTTTCTATTAATCTTTCGAAAGCTCGCTGCACGGAATACTGAAACGCCGAGAATCGCATTTCGAATACACTTCGTGTAATATAGATATGGAAGACCTTCAGACTTGATAATGAAATAGTCATTACAATCCCTAATTTCGCAGTGATCCTTTAGAAAAGCGGAAACTTACATCGATTTAATTAAACTAATATAAATGAAATTGCAGAAAAGAAACCAACGTGAGAGAAAAATTCGAACGAAAAGAGCGAAAAGTTCAGTCGAGGGTAAGAAAATAAGAGGCTTGGAAAAGGAATATGCGAGTTTCGCAAATTAAATTTGCGTCGCCAAATATTAGAGAAGTGAAACAAATAAAATAAGTGAACAGAGCGATCTAAAATTTGCAAATGAAGAGAAGGGTCTCTACGGCACGTACCATTTTTTTTAGCCATCAAAACAATAAGCAAAAAAAGTACAGTATAAAGTGACATCAACAAATTACGGGGCCTACAAAATGAAACTAAACAAGGTGCAATGCAATACAAGAGCACAGGCAGATGAAAACTAAATAAAAATATTGCATCTACGAACAAATCTCACCAGTAACACCACCTGAGTATTTTTGGGCTTGGGGGGACTGCCGGAGCCAGTGAGCAGGTAACAGAACACGTACAGCAGGAACAGGATGCTGCCTCCGTACAGGTACGTGAAGAAAGCCTGTGAAAAAAATTTCAAAGTGGGTAGCTCATAAGCTCACTTTCCTAGCATCGCATAATGAGCAAATGACAAAAACTAACATTCACTATCGATGTACAATGAAGTGCAATGTCCACAAGGCTTCCAAAATGTAAATATTGAATAAAATACAAGATTGAATTTACCTCTTTATCTTAAAGATTTCATTTTATACACTTTAAATTAACAGTCACGAAAGAGCTCACATCATAAACTTCGCCACCTACCCAGTTAACGCAGAGTAAACCTCTGAACAGAGGAAGTACTGACCTCATAGTAGTAAAGAGGAACGTTGTGGGTGAGAACTTCAGACAGCAGGAAGCCGAGGCAGACGACAATGAGAAGCGTTGCGTACAGCATCGACAGCGTGATGAACGACGACGTCCTGGTGAAAACAACAACCCGGTTAGTTAATACAAGTAATCTCTTCTGCAAGGAAATAAGACTGTTCTAAAAATAGTTACTGACATCGAATTCATTCAGAATGTGGGAGCGTGGATGAATCTTTTTTGATGCTGTTATGCTATCTGTCCACTTACACAAAAAGTATAAAGAAAAACATTTTATTTATTTAAAACAACGTGTTATGCACCACTGCGAGGGTTGATCAAGTCTGGCATTTTACAACACAAGAACCATAGTGACATAGCCAATGCCATCTGCAAAAAGGCAGTTACCAAAAGCCCGCGAGTTACTTCAATACCACTAAGAAGAACGAGTAGTTATGGATATAGTAAACAATGTGATAACATACCTACAAATGAAAATTAGGATATAGTGCCAAAAAAAACATTTTACGCTTCGTGACATTCATTTCAAGTGCCGTTCTATAAAACGTCACATAAATTATTAAACAAGACATTAACACGATCGCTGCCACATGGCGCGCATGTGCGTCAGAGGTATTTCGCTATTTTCAGCTCAACTGCTATCATTAACTCTTGCTTTTGACGAGCACGTGCGCTTTCGTCGATTATTTATAGGCTACAAGTGCTTCTCCTTAGTAGAACCATTACAGTAAGAAAAATTGCAAAGGAAATGCTCATAAATAAAAAGAATTAATGATGACATGGACCAATGTCACTAATTTCGAAAGTGGCAACGAATGTGTTTTTGGTAAAGCGCACCCTTTAATTATTTCAAACTTCTCCAACAAAAATTAAAGAAATAAAACTATTTTAAAACTGCAAACCTCACATTGTAAGCCAGCGCATATCTGCAAGCATGTGCACCTGAAGTAACAGATTGATCAAAAGTGCATCGATCATTAATCTAGGTCTCAATGGTACTTGTTAGCGAGATGTCTAAATGAACGCTCGATTCTAGCAGACTTTCAAGGACATGTTTCCGTAACGTTCCAGTCGTAACAGGTTAGTTCAGCTTTTGTGCTAGAGCGATATGGAATCGAAATCAACAAGGATTACATCAAACTATCGTAATATGGAAATAGTATGAAAAAATTTCTTAGAGGAAAACGTACCATCGGCATACAAAACAGTTTTCTGGATGCTAAAACATTGCTTGTCGAAGACGACTAGTCATTAAAAAAACGAAAAGACCCACCATTTAAATCTAGCACTGAAAATTACCAACTACCAATGAATCTCTCATTTCTACATTAGAATAAAATAAACACATCCAGTATGACCTCCACTTTTCAACGAGGCAAGCGATGGAACTTTAACATAACATATTATATTCTCATAATAAATGAGTGAAAAGTTCGCTCAACTCCCCCAAACTTTCGCTGAAAGATGCGTACTCTTTTTTTCTCTGCCTCTCTTTTGGTTTACGCGCGTACTCTTCACATACACAGCAATGGTGAGATGCTGCCAAATGTGCGATGACGTCCGCACATCTCGTACAACTGGGAGGGAGGAAGGGAGGGAGAGAGAGAGGCTGGGAAGCAGTAATCAATATACACTCAGATCCGAGCTGTAGTCAAGGAAACGTTCGAAGGTGGTGCGGGTGTGAGGGTCTGACAGAACGGTACCCTGGGCCATGTCCATGTATTTGACTTAATTCATCGAACAAATTTAAAGAAAGTAGTGAATGGTTTTGACGAAAGAAAGCTGATATCACATGCAACAGCTGTACAATGGGAGTCGACAGCTAATGAATATTAGCTGTAGTCGACAGGATACCAGCTAATGGTATCCTGTACCGCACACGCGTGTTCACTAGAGTAACATGCTTTCTATAGGATAAAACTCCACTTACAGGGCGATAGTCACTTCAGGGAAATTTTCAACAAATACAATAGCAAAGTATTAAGCGTCGCTCGATTGGGTGTCGCAAGGTACTCCAAAAGTTCTTATGAAACAGAGATGAACATAAACCTTAACTTGCAACACATGGAAATGAAACCGCTTTTCCATAAAGCTGTTTTATCCATCAATACCTAATTTATACCATTTTACCACACCTCATTCTATGAAAGTCAGCCGAAGCTTTGGCTTTTCCGAACTCCAAGCAAGCGACCGATGCCATAAACATGAGCGCCGAGAAAGTAATTGTCTATTACATCACTCAAACAATACGGCACTTAGGTATAGTTTCTACGTGCAGTTTTACAGAATTGGCAGGAGATGGTCATTTGTTTCCGTTGTCATCTCTATACTTACTTTGGTGTGGTAGGATACGGAGGTATAGGCGCAATACATCCACACTGGGGATCATAAGGTACAGTGGGGCCCTCGCTGGGCTGTATGCGCCCACTTAGTCCACTGACACTTCTTTCGAGACGATCTTCAAGGGCCTCCTTTTCTTTGAGAGCCTCAGCCCGGGCGTCGACCTTGTCGGAGACACAGCTCACGTGGGAGCCAGACTGCCGGTATTGCTGCTGCTGCTGGTCCATGGTGAGAGGCTGCCCTGATGCTGGGTCCAGAGTTAGCGTTGCGGACGAGTGGATCGTTCCGGCAGGCGGAGACTGATCTTGCGATTGCGGGGTAGTGGTTATGGGGCCTTGAAACTGAGGAGAGAAGTGCTGTTGCTGTTGATAATAAGCACTCTTCTGTTGCTGTTGTTGCATCGAACCTTCAACCGTCGCAACACCAACAGTTTGCTCAGCCATGTTCCGGCTCACCGACACCAATGAAAATCTCCGTCCAGCCTAAACGCACTAATTTTCGCAATAAACACAGAATAGCTTCGTTGTTCCAGTACACAGATTCCACTCAAACCTATCTTAAGATAAATTACTTCATCTAATTCTGTATTGAGCACACATCGTTAGTTTACAGGATTACTTCCGTGTGAGTAAGGAGCACCATACGGGCTCCACACCAAGAGGGATGGTGTGGGCCACCGTCGAGATATTGCTCTAAACGTCGCGGGCCAACTCCTTGGTCCAAGTTTTTCAAATATCACTATTATCACAGAATCAGTTCCATTTGGTGGCAAGGAATATTTCACATTCTCGTGGAATGTCGGGCGAATTTTTACACTGGAATGCTGGATACAAGAGATCAGACGTTAACAAAGCATGTTTCTCATTCATGGTCGCGGTGTGTTTTAAGTTTAAATTCATAGACATGCCTATCAGGCGCTAACGCTATGCTTTTATAAGTTACTCGATGGATGAAAAGTCGCATTTAAACTCATTATTATGCACTTGGAATATTGTACAAGGTGTTCGACAACTAGTTACAAACAGATACTAGATAAAAACTCGGAAGATTTTTTTAGAAGTAAAATTCAAACATTCGTCGTGTTCGCACCTCAAAGTTGAGCAGGGTCTATCGGACTATGGAGTTGTAGTTAATGGAAGCTCATTTGATTACATGAAGTTTATAACGGAATTGAACTTACAATAAGTGTTCAAAATGTTCGTTACGTCAATGCAGGTCTTGTACCTACACAGAAGCGGTTCCCGGACACGATTAAATGATGCAAAACACGATGCAGAGAGTAAGAAATTTTCACAGGGACCAACAACCTTTATGATTCGATACCCCGAAAATGATGGTTTTGTATTTTTTATGTCTACTGTCAAAGTTTGTACTATTAGTTTTCGATCACCCACTATAAAAGATCAATCTGACAAAAAAAGACAATTCTAGTTTTTCTAAAAAAAAACGAAACAAATACCAAAAAGCTTGCTAGGCTTTAAAAAGGGGTTAAAATCAAGGACTATCTCTCAAAAACGCCATCAAAATTAGGAGAACTTAAAAGCAGGCAGAAAGTTTCATCGCCACTTTATAAACATTTCGACGTGGCAGGAGCAAGAGCAGCGGCAATGCCGGACCCAAATTGACCGCGTAGACGGTGGCATGGCAGAGAGGCAAGGTCGGGCTCGGTATTTCGGGACCGTGCGATAAAATAAAATGAAACTTTTGCAGCGAGAATGGATTAGTTTCGCTACAATGAATAGCCGAGAGTCATTATTTCCCTAACAGGCTTAGCGGCAGCAGCTACGTAAAAGGAAAGTGGTACAGACAAGGGAAGGGCAGCGGCCATGTTATATCAAATTTTAGATTGGGGAGACAAAATGAGGGAATAACGAAAACTAAATGCAACAAAATACTTTTTTCCGTCATCATTGAAACGATAATTACAGAAGAAATAAATACGTGTTTAGATGACATCCTCGAGTAATTACTGTAAAATTATCGTTTATCATTTCAACTGAAGGAGGCAGAGTAGGCTCAATAAGTTGTCATTTTTATCAGAAACCGCCGTGAACTTTTTTCTACTTTCCTGTAATTACTGGATAAATTAAGAGAGTCTTCAAAGCCAATGTCCACCAGCCCTGAGTTAAACACTATCCGAACAATTATTTCGCTTTATATGAAGGTCTAACGAAACTCGAGTTTTACTTGTAGAAACAAGTTACCTCGAGTTGCTGGAACCTCAGTGGTAGTCGTCCTACAACGCCGTCATGCGAGTAGGTTGGTCACAGTTACAGGAAAGTCGCGTTTGTGAGAGAGGGGAAGATCAATACGACCACAAGAGGCTCAATCAACAACCCAATCTCCCAAGAAAGGCCCATTCAGGTTGCCATGTCCGACCATACACAAGGGCCCGGCTTGTGACACTCGCAGCCCGATCAGCTCATGGCAGCGCGATATGATGCAAGGGCACATGATGGTACTTGGATAATACTACATGTATGCACAAGTGTGTGCTGGTCATGCGATTGACACCATTGCTTTTAATAAATTAAATAATCTGAATTATTAAAGCCTTTTATTCCTCAGTGAGAAACACGTGTGTGTAGACAATTTAATATCAATTCTAGATCAGAAATTAAGAGTGAAAAATAACGCACTGTTATCCCTTACTGAGCTTATTCAATTAGATTCCTCATATAACTCAATTAAGTCCATTCGAGGGTAATGGGTTCACAAAAGAATTATAATAAATAACTCAAGCAGATGGCAAATGAAATTCCGAGTAGTGTAGCACCATCCTAGACTCTTGCGCAAGAAAGACAAAGGGAAAAGTTGCGATGCATACAAGCGTGTTTTCTCGGTTCCTCTTCAGAATCCGGAGCGTTCACACAAGCTGGCGCAGCCACGGGTCTATGGTTCGCGAGTGGACCTTTTTTGAGGGCCGAGTAAGGGACCCATTTTGTGAGGTTCCTCGAGCAAAAACGAGAGCCTAATTAGAGTAATGGACGCAAGGATTCTAGGCCCACAAACGAGAGCTTGGCTACTAACGCAGATAAACTGTGGCCTGTCCCACAGGCCGACACCAGGCTTCCGGCTCCAGTAAAAATAGACCGACGGGCTGCTGCTCACTTGTGTCATGGGGTAGGGTTGCCAGATTATTCAAATTTCGACTGAAAATTTAGCTAAACATATGCGAAATAGAAAATCCTCACGCACCAATTTCCCTCATATTAAAAAAATTACCCCTTAATAAATATGTTTCATAAAAGGTTTACAGGGTTTAAAACAAGAATACTCGGTATAATCGGTGAGAAAAAAATAATCTTCGTGGGGCAGGCAGACCTTCCGCGTCACGACAGTGAAGCAGACGAACAAGCTACGGATTGACTATTTGCCAAGCGCCCGTACTACGCTCATTTATACACAATGAATTTAGCCTGGAACTTGCCTAGCGGGGTGTAAAGAACTAAATTAGCGACACCCAGTGCCAATAAATTTTCTAAATCAATCTAGAGGCACAGAACAGCAATGAAGACGTTTTCTGTGAGAAAATTTCGAGAAATATTACGGAAAAAAGATTTACTAAAGCATGATTGAAATTAGGCCGCCTTTTCTTGATTTAGGCAAGCTAAGTGAAGTCACATGCACGGCAGAACGAATGAAAAATTAAAGAAAGTACGAGTATTAACTAAACACCAGTACTTAACTTTAAAATTTAAGTCTTCTTCCATCAAGTCAAAGCATTCATTCATGGAAGCAAATTGTAACGTAGACAAAGAGAGAAGTTTGTACGCTCAATTTCTAATTGAATCTCTACTACAACCCCAAAATTAATGGAACGTGATTGAAGGTCAGTCTAAAGAAAAAATTAGCTTGTCCAAACTAACCCCCACACATGTACTAAGGTTCGTGCGCATACATCAGTCTCCTAATAACGGACCAAGAAGGCTGATTAGCGAAGCCACTCCGAACAGGTAGCGTAATGTCAATCATACATTAAGAAACGCCACCATGAACACTGCATAACTAAAATTGAGTTGAAAAATGAAAGGAGTTCCAAACGTGTTTCAGCAAGAAAAAGGTCATAAAATTTCCTCACAGACGGGCCGTAGAAGAGAAAGCACGCAAACGGAAACCCACGCAATAACGCAAAAGCTCTCAATGTTGAGGTGCGGTCCATCATTGGACGGCAGGGGAATTATGGTTAGGCATGAATCTCGGGAAGACCTCAGCTCAACCATGACATTACTCATACGAGTGCCGAGTAGAGCAGAACGAAGCAAGAGCAAAATCGAAAAAGGAGAGAATACCGGTGCACAATGAGGCAGGTTGAAGTTAGAACACATACATTAATATGAACAATAATATGAAATATGAAATGAATACTCAAAATTTACGGAGCTGAATTAATTATGCGAGCTTTTTCCAAGATCACGGACAGTCAGCAGCATCTAAACATAAACCACTGATTTTATCCAATGGGAGAATATCCGACAACTACTGGAAAGTTATTATTAAAACAAAAAACCTTTTGATTCTCTAGAGTCAATGAAAAAGTGCTTGAGGCCTAATAAAATACAGCATAGTTAGCATAAAACATTATATCCTTGAATGATAAATAACTTTATTGACGCCATAGTACGAAACGTATACAAATTAAGTTTAAAAATGAAAGCAATGGCATTTCATCATCAAAAAGAGCTATTGAAGGCTTGAAGGTTTTCAATAGCTCCTTACTTGGGCCGCTGGGCCCCACACTGGCCTTCAGCACCAACGGAAAAACACTGCACCAAGTGGCACCAAGGACAAACCACTGATCTTGATGAGAAGCTAGGCAGGAATTACACAGAAAATAAGGACAGACTCATTCGCCAAGCGATATGGGACTCTCACGCCCTTCATAAACAGGTACAGTAGCTGACTTATACATGAGGCTGGTTAAGTATTTTTAACCAACATTTTCCCATGTTGTGATAGAATTTAAGCACAAAGGATTATCGTAGCATCATACAAACTATAGGATGCATTAACAAAGTAGGTTTAATATTTAGGTTTAATTATTTCTGAAACATCAAGTTGATCATTCTACGCGACAATGTTTCGCGAATTGGTGACCAGATAGCAGAACGAAATATAAACGAAAATTGACATTATACAACGTGGGCCACAAAAAAGTTTTCAAATACTTGTAACTCCGTAACTAATGGTTATAGAAACTTTTATATGGTCTCATTTTCACCGCCATTCAATGTACTTTCAACAGGTTTAATCATGCCGCATTTATAGGAATAGTTCACGAATAGATGAACGATAAGCGAGAGGTATTTTCTGTCATTGCGCGAGGGTAATTCTTAAGAAAAATTACCATTGTATTTAATTAATCTAAGTTTGAATCTAGGTTTTTAATTCATAAAAGTGGTAAATGTGTAGTATAAGATAAATAAAAATAAAATAATAGATCGTTTTATTTAAAAAAATTTACTTTTTACATTAACATAAGAACATACTGTTTCCATTATAACCAATGACCACCGTTATTTTAGAAGCACTTTAGACATCGGACTCTCAAATTCAAGGTCGTGTAGAGGCGTTTATAAACATTTTCGAGATGACCCCAAAGAAAAAATCGCACGGAGTCTGAAATAAACAATTGTAATTGTTCTCTTTAGGGCATCCAGAAATGCCCACGTGCACTGGCGAAAAAATCGACTCTCGCTTATCGCTCATCTGTTTGTGAACTATTCTTACAGATGCAGAATGGTTTAATCTGATGAAACTACATTGAATGTCGATGAAAATGAGACCATATAGAAGTTTCTACGGCCATCAGTTACAAAGTTATAAGTATTTAAAAAAAGGAAACATTTTTATGGCTCACCCAGTAGTCAACATTGAGATCTCTTGCATCATTCACAAATGCGCAGAGGGTTATGTGAATGATAACAATGTAAAACAATTATCTACTACATACATCCCAGGTTTAATATAAATAGATATCAAGGTCGATATTTCACTTTGATGATTTAATAGACGAAGACTTTCCGGACAATTACCTAATACCAGCAGACGCACCCCGCCATAAATGGAGGGATAAATAATGTAAATTTTTCAAGATGTCCTCTTATTTACGGTAGCTCTGACAGGAATTATCGTTAGTTTCAGTATCGCTGATACGGACTGCCTTTTTTGATAGTCTTGCTATTAGTTTAGAAATACGGACCCGGGAATTTTCTTCTATCTGAATCCTTAAGAGCGTGTCAGAGAGACGGACGTACCAAGTAAGCGTTACTGGGCTATAATTATATAGTGGGATTGATGTAAACATTTTTCTGAAAAATTCATATCTCTTTCCTAGTCGTGAATTGAGTTTATTGAACGTAAAATTTCTGGCGTCATCGAGTAAAAAAACTCCACAGATACATTAAAACCCTCACCCCGTCAACATATATAAAGCTAGACGTAAACTAACTGAATTTTATCTACGGAGCAAGTTGAGATAATATCCTTTACGTGAGCTTACATTTTACATTTTTTGTTCACAGGGCGATGTTGAGTATATAGTGTCACATTAAGTATTGGCGCTTAAGAAGAACCAGACACTACTGTAAGTTGACTGAGGTAGCGTATACATATCAAACGGAAACCTGTCGCACCGCTAACGCAATTTCATTCCAAGTTTTAATGACAATCTATGAATTAAGTCAATTAGCTTAAACGACTTTTGACAATAGAATCAATTGAATACTATTGCACCGCTACGGAGCATAACAAAAGATGATTGAAACAAGACGAAATAATAAACCCGTACACCTGTACCATATGCATTCAATGGGTTCATTGCAAAGTTGAGAAACTCGTTAGCCTCTGATGAAAATGATTACAATAGAGCATGAAGATATTGTTGATAAATTCATGCGTCAATTGACCAAATCACTTTACACCCGGATCAATTTCAGCAATAAAATTGATAATTACAAACATTCAGGCTTGAAGTTCATAGTTACCAAGAAAGATAAAAATATAATACCAGTATAATCTATGAGACTGAAGGACAGCAACAAAACAAACGCACCACTTCAACGCAAATACGCAGAAATCGAGAGAGCAAGAACTCTATTGAGATGAAGGGGATATGGGGCATAAACAAGATAAAATGCCGCAATTGATTTTTAGAGCAAACTGACTTGAGAAGCATAAACAAGACAAAAAGCCGCAATTAATTTCCGAGTAATGTTGACTAAAATCAAGGGAGAAGTTAGACAGGCAATTCACACATACAAACGGAAGTCCCAGGAGCACTCGAGCATCTGTGTACACGAAGATAAAAAACGCGCAGCTGAAGAGGAGGGGAGCTGGCAGACGAGGCTCTCAACACAGCGCTCAAGTGAGAGGGAACTCGTTCTTGCTAAGCGAAAAACAGCACATCGAGGAGAAGGGAGAGCTACTGCTTGAGGAAATATTTCTTTGGCGCTTTCACTATTTTGCAGACCGAAACGAGAACATGAAATGAATGAGTTTAATATGACCTCATAGAGAATGCTAGTTTGTTAAAAAATGCTAACGAGAAATACGTCATCAGTGGTTGAAATGCTCTGTACTTTCGATTGAGGAAATCAGATTAACAATAGTGTTCGTTAACAGAAACGATGCACGCCATTTTCTGGAGTGATAGTATAACCTAGGAAATCCAACGACCCTTGTGTATCAAACCTCACGAAGAGAAGAAATCGTGGATGCTATGAGGCAAATCGTACACGCTGGAACCGTGAGAGCAGCCATGTCTACACCGATTCCTTTCATCAAGCGCTCTATATGGCACGCCTGACCAGGCTTGTTCCACATGTGCATCTCACGAACAGTTTCTGATACGACTACATTGAGGAAGTTATGCTGCTGTACATCCTAGCCGCGCAGCACCAAAGGATATCCTATAATACCATCGACAGTTCTAAAAGAGATGACCGTGCTTCAACTTGATACCACTTTTTTCCGTTCAAAGGGCTAGTCACGGTAAACAGTATTTTCGCATCTTACATTACTCCAGAAGGGCTAAAAAATCTACACACTTCCCTTTGATCTATGACCGTCAATAACGATTTTCAATGTTCAAGCAGCGCTGTAATTAGAAGCCTATTCTCTGCGCACTCAACAGTGATGAGTATTGAACATGTAATTATCGGTGCTTCTTGAGGACATAACTCAAAAGGATATTTCTTGAGAAAAATTTTGCATGATAATTTTCATAAAGAAATTAAGAGAATTTTAAAATCGAACGTTCAACGCTGATACTCAGAGAAACATACATTGAACGATGTAGTTAAAGCTAAGTATATTATAAGCACTACTTCTAATCCTAATACTACTACCACTAGTGCATCCAAATCAAAAAACACATCAGACGGAATGAGAGTACAGACGAAGGACGAAGGTAAAGTCACGTTAAACTGGAGATAAAACAAGTACAGACCAGACGAGTTTACGTTTCGAACTAGGAAAGACAGTTATCGTTCAAATATAGGTTAGGTAAATAGTGCACAATTGATCGTTAAATATAGTATTCCTACGCATCATAACAATGACAAGTAATTAGAATAAACGGAAAAAAATATTCTGTCAGTGGTAACTTAAGCCGTTGCATAGGGCAAAATATCAGCGTGTTCTATATATTTGACAGGAAAAATGTAAGAAATAGCAAAAAGCAACTATAATATCAGTAGAGTAGACAATATCATGAGAACTTTATAAAATAAATCTGACAAGTACTTTTTAAAACGTTTGCTTTGCATCGAAAACTAAGAAAAATGGTTGGCCTGGAACAGTGTAAAATACAAAAAAAAGGAATCGATACACCGAAACGCGCGCACCTACAGCTCAGAAGAAATCAGCTTGATACAACGCATTTAAATATTTCAATGAGATGCAATTTCGGTTACCAATAATTATGTATGAATTCTGGATATCGTTAAATGGAGATCTTGCGACAAAGCAAAGATAAAACTACTCTATAATGATGATAATTGTTACTATTATTATTGTTGTTTTTATTATTTTATATACAAGGTCTGATAGCAGCGCTATGACCAATAAAGAGATCACATAGCACCGAGAAAACAACAAGAAAAGGGAAACGCGATCGACTGCGTCAAGCGTGAATTTCGCCGTAATGACGCCAAGACTACTTTCCCAAAGAGGACGAGGAGAAACGTGAGGCCTACAGTACTAAAAACACCATAACCCACAACATATAGCCACTGCCAGTGCTGTACGAGTAGCTAGCTCCGGAGAACGCCACGTCCTTTTATCACGCTAACTGCGACCGAAACTATCTTACCGTTACGAGGGAAATTCGGGAATCATGCTGCCGATTTCCCGAGGATCGCAAGTCCTCGAAATATGTTCCATTATAATCTTTACGAGCGCAACCCCTACAGCTACGGCGGGTACGCACATCTGAAAATCTCACTATGGATTCAATAGTCTCTTGTGAACTAACCGAGTATAAATTGTTTTAGTTATTTCATAAATACATAAAGAAAGAACGCTATGCTGAGTTAATAATATAGATCAAAAATAAATTAGTTTACAAATTATACTTGCAAAAAATTTTGTTAAGTAAAAAAAGAACGTTCTAGGTTTTACGGACTGTATAACAAAAATATATTTCGGCACATAAACGCTAAAACTGTCGTCAAGGGGCAATGGACAGCCCAGGGAGATGACGTATTAAAAAAATAGAAAATGCAGAGATGAGTAGTTGAAGATAACAAAATCAAAGAAATCGGTAAAAGGCAGCCCATTTACATGGATAAGAAATTGGGGTGTACAAAACCACAACACGTGAAGAGTAACTTGGAAGAATCCTTCTAGAAGTGCTGCGTATTCTACAGCAAGTAGACGCGGATGCTCTGCAATGTCGATGACAGTCAAGGCCGCTTAGAGGGAATGGAGGGTTATTACCACTGCTGAGGACCCGTAAATTTCTTCTTTACTACACATACGAGTATATCGAGGGACAATTTTTTCAAGATAATACCCTCATACATATTGAGGGACAATTCTTAAATCAAATCCCTAGATAGATGGCATTTTGAAATATTAGAAGAAACTTTGACAGGCTGCAGAAAACAATTATCCAGTCAAGTTGCCTATAAATTCAAGAGGAATGGAACTTAGGTGGGCCATTCGCAAAACCTGTCTATCAACAGACCGGGGGCTAAACAAACGAGGCAAGTATGCCAACCAACATGAGTTATTGAACTGCCAAATCATTTGATAAACAGTGTAGGACCTTGATGTACATAATTTTATAGCTACATTATAACAATTTTGTAGCTACACTTTGATCCACAAACTACGTAGGGGCGTGCGTTCCTTACATTTGCGCTTCAACTATAATATATAAAATCATTTAGCAAGCGCTCATCTCATTATAAAGTAACGATGAAATCAAATGCGCACTAGCGAACACTACGGAGGCATACTTCACCAATGTCCCCAAAAGCACGCGCTAGGGCAAGCCTCTAGAACGTAACCGACACCACCAACATCATTACGGAGAGGTAAACATGTCTGAGGGTCGACGAGACCGAGTGGGATAAGGCTAGAGATGGAGGTATTCAATTTTCTTTATTCCGGTACTAGCTCCAACTCAAGCTCCATACTATGACTTGCACAATCAAACTTTTATTCATACCGAACTAGCGCACTGAAGTCACTGTTCCCTCTCGTCCTTGGCGTGTACTGAATAGCTACTGATAGTATACGTTTGTAAAGATAATTTTCACAATATAAAGTAAATCGAACATTCAACGTTGATATTCGGAGAAACACACGAAACGATTAGTTCGAGCTCCATTTCTTTGTGTCTCCCTCAGAAAATGGACTCAGCCATCTTCTAAGTGGTAATCTGATTTCTAAAACCTAGATAATCAATTTGCAAGTAAATTCGACCCGACTAGGTTGGTACAGCTATAGGATGAGCACCCTACTTGACCGTTTGTGTTAACGCTCCCATTCAGCAACCAGAAACTGCAGATTGAGTTTTCACCATAATCGGCAAGGTCAAACTTCAAAAAGATGACTATTCTACCGATCTCTTGTATTCGCGTTTTATCCGACGCAACAAAGTAGCAATGAAGCCCATTAAATTGATCCTTCTGATAGAGCAAGGTAGCATTATATGAACATTCCTACACTCACAGCCCTAGACCAGAAAGAGGTGAGCAAGCACAGGCACTTGCCCGGTGGTGTTCTTCAGACCCTTGGGCACGCCCGGGCTCTTCGTCCATTGATCAGATAAGCTTTAATTGTTCAACACTGATAGCAAACGTGGGGAGCTCAGGGTCTTTGGGCTACCGACGGAAGAAAGTTTGCGGGAGTTCAAATAGTACTTCAGGGGAAAAAAGGATAGATTTAGAAGAAGTAGCTTGAACGGAAGTTAAACTAGTATACCAAGTAAAAAAAGAAAAAAGGTACGTCGCTAACATGAAACTGGTATCCCACACATGAAATATCTATACAATACTTTCAGAGGAAAGAAGTATACAACACTGAGAAAAATTAAAAGCCGAGTCGAACGAATAAAAACGCTGTAAAAATACGATTTTTATATCGACTAGTTATCTATCTTCTTTATATGAGTGATGAAAAAAAGCCTCCTTTAAGCCGGTCATTTTCCTACTGCTTCATGAACGGAATTCGTACTAAAGAATACTGAATTGACAAGGAAGTTTGATCGGGTCATGTTGATTCAAAACATCCCTTCCAAAGTAAACAGACTTCTTAACAATGCGGCACATCAGTGTGGCCTGAGCAAGAGGGCATGAACTAATTCCAAGGTGTTTTGGTCAACCTAAACCCTCAAATCGCTGAAAATTGAAATTTCGTATGAAGGAAGTGAATATTATGTAGCTTATGTACTCACTGACTTTCGAACAATGCGAAGAAACCATTATAAAACCATACTGAACACGTTCAATTTCAAAAATTCCGGAACAATTTACGAAAACGATTCTGTTAAAGTTTCAGTCATAAACAATAGGCTTCATACTTTACTCTGCATATGTAATACTGGAATCTAGTAATTGGAAAAATTATTAATAATAAAAAATCCGTTATGGATACAACATGTATCGAGCATGGCCAGAAGCTCCCCCAAGTACATGCGGTAATTTATCCAAAAAAAATTAATCTAAATTTTTCAGCGCATGGCGGCAATGTCACCGGATCCAGAGAGCTAGGGTAAAACATGAAACACATCATTAAAAAAAACAAGAGCGTTGCACTTTCGTTTATGCTGCTGAATTTAATATATTTAAATTGAAATATAAAGCTGAAATTCGTCCTAACCTTTTCCGTTTATATTATAATTTCTTAATGAATTTTATGTCCGTTGAAATTGTTCTAATTTGGTGCTATGTAATTTTAACTTATTTTAATAAGTAACTCGATTTTTATTCGAAAGAATTAGCTTTAAGACAGATTGAATCCATTCCCAAAATTCCATTCCGAAATTGACTCTGGTATTCCAGTATGTTGAAGCAAACTTTTATTACAGTATCAAAGAAAACAGCACGTTGCAAGTGAAGAACCAGTAGCATGCGTGGAAGACTTTTTCAAGCAACAGCAATCAACGCATAAAATACCCGTCTCTACCAACAGAAAGATCAAAAGACTGATAATCTTGCGTTCAATTATCAGTATTCTAACAAATTTTCGACGCCCTAATGCCAAGATTCCGAAAACAAATACAAATATAACATTAGGTGCAAGCGAGAACAAACCCATCAATCGTCCGCAAAAAACTAGAAAAAGTCAGCTCAAAGGCAGTTACCTAGCAACTTGAGCGAAGTACCCGTCGCTTAGGACGTACGTCGGTCGATCAATGAATATATGCTCGGTAATAATTTACCGAGCGAAGGTATTGATCGACTGAATACACGTCGTAGTAGCTCTCGAAGAAGCATCGAGTCGCGTATCCAGGCTACGGAAGAGTACTCTCCAACAACGCCCCTAATGTGACGTCCAAGCAGGACAAAGAACACATGCGCTACGTCGTCTGGCCACAACTGATAGCAAACTCGACATGCAGGCGCTAAGAGCTCCGGTTCACGGTTAAAGTCTTAGATTTATGAGTATAAGAGAGATGGCGTGAGAGAGACATGGACTAAGCGGTTGCGATTGGTATGCGATTGATATGCATCTTAACGAAGTTGACCCAAACTGAACGGTGAAACGCGAGGGAGAAAATACGCACCAATATTCTAAGCAATACGAGTCTTTACTCATATTCCAACGAAATATTTCAAGTTTAAATATTTGTTACATCATCGCATTTTAAGCCGGTAATAAAACAAATAACACTTATTAATTCCAATAAACAAAATGATTCCTCATCTAGGACGACTAAACTGATGTTTTCTTAAGACAAAGGAAACTACAGAACAATTCACAAAAATGAATACAAATACTTTGGAGCTTGTTTACAATCTGACCAATATCTTCGTATAGAAATATACCCAAGCACAAATATAAAACTCCTAAAATCAAAGCACAAGGTAATTGGCGAGTAGGTACTTTTGAGACGTCAGGCAATAAAGCAGCGAAGCAGACAGGGTGACGCTGGCGAGGCGGGCAGGGGGAGACGAGCACTCAGGTCTCCACGGAGTGGCCAACTAGCTCGCGGTAATGTTGCTCTCCATAGCCCATAATGACGAGATAGCTGCTGCAACAATGGTATAAGATGCAAAAATGCCAACCGCCATCCACCAACTCATGAATACAATTCAGAAAATTTTCGTGATATACTTAACCGATCTAAAGAAGTTAATGAAAGAAACTCCTTTTTTTAAAACACAACGCTTCGTCTGTGTTGAGGTATTTCACAACAATAATACCTAAAATACAACCAGCTCCACTTTGTCAATCAAAGATCGGCTCTTGAATAGCTCGAATTTGACCGTCAGATGGGCGGAGAGGCCTCTCGATGCTCCTAGGAATCGAGAACGCCCCGTCGCTGCAGCATGAGGACACCCGAGAACCCTTACCGCTCGAGAGTAAACAATAGAGGGGGGAGTGGCCGTTTAGTAGTTGATTGAGAGGCGATCACGGCTCAAGAAACAATCAAAGCAGCAAACCTGGACAACGACTCGCCTTGCTGGGACCATGTCCAGAACAACCAACAGGTTGAAGCCATCACCTCGAGAATACAATCGCCTCCGTGGAATGCAGCCATTGTTACCGTAAGAGAGAACGATTGCTGTTATAGGGATGTACAGCAGGAAGTGAAATGCTAAAACTTGTAGGATACAATCCAGATCCAAAGGAATCAATTCATGGGTGTTAATGTGAACGGACGTCATTGTTCAAATACAATTCAATTCGAGGGCTCAGAGTTAAGGAATAGAAACGAATAGGACAAAAGGAATATTTTCTAGAGATTTCTTGACTATTATTTTCTAACGTGTATGATCAAACGTAAGAGTGTGATGCATCCGTAAACATTTGGGAAAAATACAATATTGCTTCAAATGTAATTTTCGTATACTCTGCTGTGAAGTTTAGAAAAATAAAGATACTATTCATTAGTTATCCCAACACAGGAACAACCGAGAAGGCGTAAATTATATCAACCGAAAATCGATTGGCTGAAAAGAACGAAGTCTTCCTTTAGCTTTAACCAACTTGTGGGGTTCACCCTAAGACCTAATTCCACGATACAGAAGCTTCGCGCATTGCACATAAATGCATTGCTCCTACAGCGAAACGACGGCACGAGGCAGCACACTAACACAAAAAGAGCAGCTCTTGGTCCTGAATAACCCATGCCTCGACAGTTGATACGGGCGAAATGGCAGGTCGGGCTTTAGCTGCGAACACCCGAGAAATGGACGCGATATCATAACGAACTTAGCGTGACAGGGCAACGTAGTGCCGCTGCACCGAGGACATCAAGAATGCATGGGCTTAATGACTGCCCGTCCAGTTCCATAGCACTAATACAGCGCCACAAATTATTCATTTACGGCAGGGTTGTGGCCGTACTGATAGCAAATTTGGCCAAATTAGAGACTCCACATTCAGACTAATAACACGGCGCTTCAGAGATTGATAAGAAGCTTCGATTGAATTCGCTTGCGAGTCTCCGTTCTCGAAAGATGAACTGAATGAAGGAAGTAATGAAAGACAAAACAACTAAGACTTCTGGTTAAGAAAGATGTGCATAGAAATTGTTCGAAGCTTTATTTAGCTAATTAAACTGCAAAAAACGTTTTTAATCTGAAATTAAATTCGGGTTATGAGTTTTGTAAAACTTAAATTTTTGTAATGTGTGGCAATCATTCCGTTCTAACAAAAAAAAAGAGTTTAATCTCTATGACCGATAGTGTAGACAATTTTTTACACGACAAACAAATTTCAACAAGATTAAAATCTGAAGAATACTTGGTACTTAAATAAAATACATGAAACACTCGTAGAAGACTAAGGCCAAAAGGAAAGCCGGCATCTTCATAAAGAAGCACAGAGATGTTCAAAAAACATCTCAAAATGTTTTAAACTCTCCGCAGCTAAAGCTGCAAATTCTGCCGATAGTAACTTGGTATATACGAGCACAATAAAGAAACGCTAATTCCCCTAGGAACATTACCAAGCAGGTAATGCTACCTGAGCGAACATCAGGAATCGCATTCCCAGCGAAGCACGAAGTCCCCGAACGCCTTTCACTCAATTTTCCACTCAGTGAACTACCACTAGTTATTTAAATTGGTACCATTTACGAAAGACAGTTGGAGGAACACTACAGTGAAAACACTTCATTAGCGTATAAAATTAATTTAATAAAAACTGGGTACACTCGTTCCAGTTCAGATAAAGCTCACTCTGTGCCACCTCGAAATCAGTTTCGATACAGATATTTTGAGGAATTCAGTGCGAGTTGCAGAACGAAACACACTCCGTTTCGTCGATCACTAAAGTCATCTACCATCGGAGCAATGAAATGCGAAAACTTCCAACCCTGAAGTGGACATCGCTCTCGCTATAACAATGGGGAGGGTCTTTGTAACAACGCGTATGTCGAACGCTGTGGACATCGTTGCTGCTCAGGACACGATACACTGAGATCGCATGACCAGTAACCGAGTCCGTCCTTGCCAGTAGAGCACGTTCGGATAAGCGACACCTCCTCAATAATGAACGCTAACAAAAATTTGAGACAACAAAAAAGATCAACATGACATGTCATCAACATTTAACTTCAAATAAACTATAACGCAAATGAATAACTTAAAAATTGGAGAAGTGCGTATAACGCAGAGAAGTACGATCTTCCACTCCGCTTAGGAGATTTGAATAAAATTTCTTATACTTCTGATACCCTTGATTTACGCATTTTAGAATTCTTGTACATTTTATCAGACAAACCTGTTTTAGACGACACACAATCGGTATTTCAATTACAGTTGGCAAAATTTTAATTTTCTAGATAAGACAATTTCTTCGTGCCACAGTTTTTTCTAACTTGTTCCCGATATTGAAAATGACCTTTATGGTCGAAACGTTCATTTTTTCTTCTCAGAATCATAATTCTAGTAAATAAGTATGATGAGCGGCTTTCCTTGCTCTTGTATTCATCATGGGAATTTTCAAAAGGCAAAACATTAATATGATCATTAAAGTATGACGAAAAACCACGTGAATGAAGGTATTGATTACGTAAACCTATGCAAGCCAGAGGAGTTCGTTTTGATCACTAGGAAGAACAGAACATTTCAGTTCAAACCGACAAAAATTGCAGAACGACGAGAAACAAAGAAAGATCACATTTCTAAAGAGGTATTTCCTTGACGAGATAAAGAGCTGATTTGCAACTTAGAATGTTAGTCATTTAATTATACATCTACACATCAAAACCCATGAAGTAGAAGACAGAACTCACGCTTATAAAATCGCAGTGCAAGAAACACGCTAGAAAAAATGAAAAGTAAAGAGGTATGCAAACTAAACGGAAAATAAAATCTGCCCCACAAGATAAATAAAACCTGCGATAGCAATAATCTGTCACAAACTAACCGATTTCGCGCACTGCGCGGAGAAAACGCTGCCAGATACTCAACAATCCGAAAACAAGTTAGCAATAAAATAAGCACTCAGGTCAAGATGACCGCAGCATATCATAACCCTACTCAACTATATTATAACAGCGGAGGGCTGGGGTCATGTGACTTCCTACGCATGGGAAAACACGACAACTCGAGGAAGAAGTCTGCTGCTAATGAAGATTGCACTATCACGAAAGGGGCAGAGCAAGACTGTAGAATAAGGCCTCTAACCTCTCCCTAAAGTTCATGCGCGTAGCTACAGGGATGGAAAATTACACTATCCCCAAAAATATCTTTTCTCACTTATAGTTCGCCGCAGTAAACACAAGTTCAAAATTACTCAAACAATAAACTTGAATATACGAGCACCAAATAAGATTGATTGCACTAGCCAAACTATTGCATAGGATTACACACCCTGAAAGAAAATAAAGCAGAAATGTGTACATGAAGACAGCATAAAGTGCGGAATCTCGCATCTTATACAGGAAGAATGTAAAATTCTTTGAAACCTTCTACCTAGAGCGCATTCCAAACGTCGAAGATACGACATTCAGACCAAAATCGAATCTGTAAGAGAACTAGTTTGTTCCGCTTGTTTCATGTCAATATGCTCTCTTAACAAAGAACAGAAGAGTTGCACATGTTTATCTGCTCTAGAATTCACGCATGCAGTTCTAGGTTGAACAGAAGTTGAATATCGCTGACGGACATACTCGTTCACTTATTAAAACATTTATTAATTTGACCATATCACCTATAAGACAGATTTGATCATACCATACAAGATGCATTACGGTTGCTGGTAAATACTAAGAGAGGATTGTCTTTCGGCGACTTTCTAACGAA
This sequence comes from Orchestia grillus, assembly GCA_014899125.1. Taxonomy (NCBI): domain Eukaryota; kingdom Metazoa; phylum Arthropoda; class Malacostraca; order Amphipoda; family Talitridae; genus Orchestia; species Orchestia grillus. Next base: position 8,812 of record VOMN01081426.1, on the reverse strand, counting down.
TGTCCACAGCACAAGAGGACGTTATGAGAAAGCTTCATTGCACACAGGACGGGCCGAAAAAGAGCCATTTTGAGAGAGGATCGGCCCCAGGCAGCGCCGCTTTGTTCGGCGCGTCTCCGGGCCGAGATTGCCGAGCGGCGTCTTCTAATGTCGCTGCACACACATGCAGGCACTTCGCTACTCTTTGAAGGAAATGCCGCCGCAGACATCATCAGGAAACGTTTCGGTTCCGATTAACCGAGCACTGTCTTCACTTATTTGTCGTGTCAAAGTTACAAATATTAACTGGATCACAATCAGTGCATGCACAATTTTCAGTCACAAAATAGGATGAGATTAACTATCTCTCATGAAGTACAGAGCGTCTCTATATCGCGAGAATTAAAGCTTCAGACAGAGAGCAAACTTATTACCACGGTAGGCCAAAATAATCACCGTACTGTTCTTTCGACGTAAGAGAAAGGCCAAGAACTACGCAGCAATCGCAGTAGCTCGAGGCGCCACCACATCCTCACACCACTGACTGTTGCCCTCTACTGGTCGCCGAGGGAGAGTCGCTGTCTCTGAGTCTCCCTCGCGCCTCTCACCCTCAAACGGACCCCAAAACGCATCGTGACCCCCATACAGCGACTCGAACCCCATAACCCTACCCCACCTTTCGCAGGGTGGTGGCGAGTCTCACCCACTACCCTCCTACCCCTACGTCCTAAATTAGCTTACGTTGTGAAACCACACCACTAGCTGTGCAACCTTTCACGAAGTATAACGTACACTCGGTTGTCGAGGTTTGGTAGACAACACTGTCTAAAACTACTTATCTCACCTCCCTCAGAACATTTCGTTCCTCCTCTCGTGGAGTATTATTACCAAACTTATGTCAAAGACGCGACACAAGTGTAGTTGAAACACGAAATGATAGTGCAGCCGAAGAGTAGCATCCAACCTCAAGCTCGGAGTTGGCCTGGTCTGCAATCTTCTGGAGATTAACTCCCTTCTGACGCTATATTCGAATATTGAGATTCAAAGTTAACGATCATTAAATTAGGAAGTGTTGAGTTCAATACAACTAGAAATATTTCAGTGTTCAATTTATAATATCTGTATGATAACCCTGGCAATACTTAAGTCAGTACCTTGAAGGCGAATAGACCTATGTACGATAGCTACTTTATTAGTATGCAGTCTCTAGTAAAGACAAAATTCGACGTTAAGAATATTAAATCTTTTCCTAAATGGTCATTTAGGATACGAGCTTATTTTTCGTAGAATATATTGTATAAAAATGATAAAAGAAGTACGCCCAAATGACCTAACAGAAATCTATACTTGGATTTGATGGTATAAACCAATGAACATAATATTTTTACGACCTTTCTTCATGTTTATGTTGTAAAAATTTGCTTCACTTTGCGCAGCCAACATACCAGTACTGCGAACATGCCAGTCTTCGCTCAGGTGCGAGCCCTGTATACTAAAGATTCCCTAGTTGCCTAGTCGTTTGTTTTGGCCCACAACTAGCGTTTCTTTTGAGTTCAATTAATTTTTCTAATTTCTTATTAATCTTACTACAACGCCATATGCAAATTAGTTGCAGTAAATAAGCTTTTCGGACATGCGGTTAATCTAGTACCGATCACGCGAGCACTCAGAATACAGGCGAAACTAGAAAAGCGGTACCGGCAGTTTTCAAAGTTTGGATGACTATTACTGGAGGTTTCAGATTACATACTCAAACTCAGCTGTTTTTCTAATTGGCGGCATTGAACTATTCCGCGATCTCATCCAATCCGTTGACCCCTGCTTTTTCACGCAAGTATCCTTCGTTTAAAGTGGAAATTCGTGAAAATGTTACAGTCCCGGCATCACAACAGGAAACTAGAGGTTTTTCTGCGGCCTAGCCGCCTCTTTTACCGAACACGACCAAGCACTTCTCACGACAAGGCAAGAGCAGACACCCAGATTACATTCCACGCACTCATTCAAATGACGTCTAAGCTGTTCTCACAAGAACAGAAGCAAGAACTCCGTTCTCAAACATGCTATCAAGTACAAGCGATGAAACGTAAATAATAGAGAACACTGCTTGAGAGTTTTTTTGAGAAAGCGAAGTTCGAAAAGGTTCATGTTTATATTACTAGTACGAGAATGATTGTCCACAAATGGATACTTGTATTTCTTGTGGTGAACAATACCACTTTTTTGCTAAGCAATGCACGTTGATAATGTCGCAGTAAAAATTCAAAGAGAATATGTGCATCTCCAAGAAAAGTACACATCATGAAAACGTTTTGCTAAATCAACTAGGACAATCCTCAAGCAAAAATATACCTTCCTGTTGAAAGCTAAGCCGTAATAGACCATCGCTCATCTAAGCGAGCAAGTGCACAGAAAAACTCGGACAGTTAATCAATAACACAAATTTTGTACCTATTTTGGCATAATGATGGAGGTTGGCACTGATGACAACTTGAGTATTATTAACTTTTACAGCCATTTCCATGAAAACGAGGTGACTTCTTTTGGTTTATATCAAGAAACCACTCCGTGTGTTGAAATTCAAAGCTGTTGCAATCCGTGCAGCAATAAATTGCACTCAAAGACGGTCGAAAAAGCTAAAATTGGGAATGGTGTCATGCATCACCATCACCATGCAGCATCATTGAAGACATTCACGAACACAAGACTCCTGCTAAGCCTACAACGAATGGTACAATTAGCCAAGTAGTCGACGACGATTGGTACAATTAGCCAAGTAGCCGACGACGAATGGTACAATTAGCCAAGTAGCCGACGACGAATGGTACAATTCGCCAAGTAGCCGAAAATTATTGGTATAATTAGTCAAGTAGCCATCGACAGAAGGTACGATTGGCGAAGTAGCCAACGACGAAGGGCACAATTGACCAAGTGGCCGATGACGAATGGTACAATTAGCCAAGTAGCCCACAATAAATGGTACAATTAGTCATACAGCCCACGACGAATGGTACAATTAATTAATATAGACGATAATAGGTACAATTAACTAATATAGACGATAATAGGTACAATTAGCTAATATAGACGATAATAGGTACAATTAGCTAATATAGACGATGATAGGTACAATGATCCAATATAGCCGATGAGAGGTACAATGAGGAAATATAGCCGATGATAGGTATAATTAGTCAATAAAGCCGACGTTGATTGGTACAATTACTCAATCAAGACGGCAATGATTGGTATAATAAGCTAATTAAGCCGACGATGATCGGTAAAATCAGCAAACAATTCATAAGCCAACGATGAATAGCACCAATAATACATAAATTCCCCTCTCTGAAGAAAGCATGGGGTGTCCACGATGAACTTCGTGTTCCTCGATTGCGCCAAATGACGAATATTTTTAGCGCACATTTCTAAAAGAAAGCGCCAATAAAACAAAAATTAATTTGAAGTAAAAGTTTCCACACAAGCAATTAGGAATCGACAAAAACCTCGAAACTCTGGAGGAAGAGAAAAAATGGCTTTCGCTATCGAACTACACGCCCGCAATAAAGGACAGGTATTGGAAAAGTGAGGCTGCTAGTGGACCATGTACAGAATTAAATTCTCCTTGAGAAACAGCCTCCCTACTCCCCAGCAGAGATGCGCTGAATTGAAGAGCAATATAAAAAGTCTAAATACTTCAACATGACTCGCTAACTGTACAAAAACTGGAGAGGAGGATGTTTAGAGAGAAAAACGTAAGCGTTTTTAACAGATCCCATGCCGTTTATTCACAATATGTACAGCTTGAATAAAATATGAAGTCTACAAATAAGACTTTGTTAAGAATAAATCCTGCGAGACTAAGACAAGCTTTAAGGTACGAGTATGCACGACAGTCGTCAGTATGATACAAATCACAGCTGCCAAAAATCCCTAAATGAGGCTCGAAAAACTTGTTTCAAATTGAAAAATCCCGTCTTCGAATAAAAATTAATTCCCAGAATACTATTAAAACTGAAAGTGAATTTCACTCTTATTTCAAAATTTAGCATGCGCACGAACTCAGCAGGTACATATTAAGGGAAACTTCTCCTATGAGAAGATTAATTCCTCAAACGTTGATTGCAACAATTCTTATACATTGATATCGAGATGAGAATTGTTACTATGAGACTTTCATGTTATAATCTCAGTCAAGAATTTGTAAAAATATGTGTCGTATTTTGAGAACGAAAGTAGAGAAATACAATTTCTTTCGATGAAAATGTTGTAACATGTCTACTTCAATTACGCGCCATTGGTACGGAAGTAATTAAATTATTTGCTTCGCGAAAATTAAATCTACTACTTACGATAAGTCCGAGCAGACATGTGGTAACATTTCAGCTCAACTTACCTGAAATAAAGAACATGAAAATTAGTGGCATGTGTAGGTCACTTCTCAACACTTTGTCATTATACGGTAGAAATTTTTCGACACTGCATAGCAGATTTTATATATTTTGCAAAACTTTATCACTGACAGCCAGTTGCGGTGAGCACTTTCCAGAGACAAAATAAAATAATAAGAGAATCAACACATATCGCACGAAAAACGAACACTATCGACTTCTAGTATTCAAGTTTCAAAAACAACCTCTACAAAAAAAAGGAGCAAAAAAGCGAGATAAGACCTGACTATTAAGATCATAAAATATAACTCGCAACAGATTCCTGAATTTACAATGATACGGTAAAAACACACGAACGTATAGCTTGAATTTTTACCATCTAATTACTAAAACTAGTACCATTATTGCATGTAATTTCCCTCCCTTCGATCCAGTGACCGATGCACATGTTATAAAGAATACTAAGTCCTCAATGAACGTTAAAAATAAAAAAAAGCATGAAAAAACATCAATCAAGAAACATTTGTCGACGCATCAGTATATCAATTCAACATTTTAATTCAATACACAGGAAAAATTTCCCCGAACACTCGCTGTCAGTCACAAACGAGAAACAGTTTACAGCGCGAGACCAAGTCCCTCGTATTCGCGACACTTTTTCACGTCAATCCCAGCCAACCCTGCAGTCGGAGAAAAGGGACTCGCTCACTGATCCTGACCGAGAGGGTGCATTTTTATCGAGCACGAGAACTGCATGTATCCATTGCCAGAGATGGGAAATTTTTTTAGCATAGCGCTGGTAGTGGAAAGAGGCGAAGAAAAGCAGAGCTGGGACAGGAAATTGAGTTCGGGGTACGGATACAGACAGGCTAACACATGCAAAAGAGCTTTGCAGATGATTGTATCATGATGCTGTGCAGGTCTACTTCCATAACACGTGAACACAATATTCCATCAATTGGGTCATAATTTTTGACAGACACCAGTACCAAAAAATGGTTACATCAAGTCAACAATTACCGCTTCTATTTAATAAAAGCAGTCATCGATAAAAAATCCTTTACTTATTACACGAAAGCAGCTCAGTATTTTATAGTACCCCTCTGGTAAGCTAAGTTCCTGTGATAAGTTAATTATCAGGACACCCCCAGCCCCTATAGTGTTTTGCACTCGGAGTCCTCAGTAATATCTAATAAAATTAGGGAGACTTACCACAGATAATACCAAAAAGTGGAACTTGCTCAATTTAACTGATAACGTTGGATACAATCTTATCGAAGCCAATAGTATCCGTCTTTTTTGTTTTAAATAAGTCTCATGCAGAACTAACTCTACACATTACAGATAAAAGACATCAGACCGACTGCAACAAAACAAAACCTATCTGTTAACCAATTCCCATATCAATTACTAACGTGAGATACACACTTCTAGCTGCCTGAGCAGGAAAGAAATATTAATCATTCGCCAGCAGGACGCGGGACTCGAAGTCAGTTGGTGCTAATGGAGCGGAAGGTCCATTTTGAAAAGATGCTGAACGTTTCCGTGGCAGAGATAAAGTGATGCAGTGTAGTCCGGGCGCTGGTCCAAAAGCTTCGGAACAGATTTTGCAATGGTCGTCTTCCTACATGAAAAAACTACGGAACTTTCCACGCATGTGCGTGATCATGAAACTTTTAACAATTTTCAAATTTCACAGGCGGGAATTTGCCCGTTATATAAAACCCAACAATTGATTACAACGCAACAACTCAGTGAATAAGCGTTTAGACGTCGTGAAATATAATTGGGAACCAATGTAAAACTCGGTGATATTTAAAATAGAAAGCAAACTCTACAAACCTTTTAACGATCCAGAAACCCAGTCTATCAAAAATAATCAATGTTTCAAATTTAGCTGAATGCTACTGCAAAAATTTTGAATTGAACTTAGTTGCTACAGCATCAAGACAAAATTTTCTGTCGGCGCGGCATTTTGGATTACATTTCATCAATGATGTTTCACTGGCAGAACATTTTACAAATCACTGGATTTTGAGCAGCACCGCAAGCCGCACATCGCAACTACGTCCAATAACCGAGAATATGTTCTCTGCGCATAAGTACTAGTAAAAGTGGAGGTGGTGGTGGTGATAGCAGCGCTTCAGTAACTCAGACTCTCTCACCGAAAGAGTAGGGACCATTTAGTATGGGCGTAGGAGAACGAGGAATTTATGCACAAGGCGTGTTCACACACAAGATCCCCTGAGCATAGAAACAGCTAGTTAAGAAGGAAGAGGAAGAGAAGACAAATAAAAAAATAGCGAAGACGGAATGAAAACGGAAAGACGCAAGTGGGCACGAAAAATGGAAGTCCCAAAGGCCCATCTAAAGCAGAGGTAGTTCTCTGCGTATTAACGAGAACGTTCGCGTCAAATGTGTAGAATACTAGTAAAACTCTGATAGTTCAATAAGAATTCACAAACACATACATTTTACTTATCTAAATCGTAATCATGGGATGGGTGGGATGAAAGTTAAACGCATCTAACTTTCAAGATTATAGGGCCCCGCTGGAACACTCATTCTGGACCACAAGAGAGAACGCCAAAAGGGGAGTACATAAAAACATACAATGAAAATTATAGGCAAAAAATACACAGCGTTGAACTTTGCTCTGAAGTTCAACGTAAACTTTTCCCATCGGATTTCGAAGTGCTGTAACACATTCATTCTATGCTTCATTTGTCTGGGATTCGAAATTTTTCCTTTTATCGAGGGGAAAAGTCTCTCTTTTAGAAAAGTAACACACAACACTTCTAAGTCCTGGGCCAAAGATATACGGGCCTCTGCGCGTTGGAGTGAGGTAGCGTTCCAAATTGAAGTTAAAGGAACAATTAATTGAAAGAAAAATTGGGTTGTATAAGGATAACGGTAATGTTAAGTAGCAATTCATGTATAAACATATGTATATTTCGCGCACCCTGTAACCGAAAATGTACGTTTTTCGATCAATATAAATACATTCGTAAGAACCGTACTGTAAATTTTACTCTACATTGCTACATATTTTGAAATAGAGTTCTGCGGGGATTTATGATCAAAAATATTGCCCAACCCTCTGAAAAACATGGAATGCTACGGGTAGCATTCATGGCATTCTCAAAAAAAAGTATCCAAATAATCTAGAAGTAACAGCATACGTGTTACATATATCCGCTTATAGTATATAAGTTATACTTCCCTGTCAAAACTGGACACCAAAGGTCGTCTTCCATAACAAATGACAGGAAGCATGCCAAGATTAGGACATCAGTAAAGCCTGCAAAAATCCACGTCAGCAATATCGAGCTCGTCGAAGTAAAGTAGCCACTAACACAAGATCATGGAACAATAAATTCGATCGCGTCGCTGTGATGGCGTGACACGGTAGGAGTACGGACGTATTTTTTCACCGCGACTGCAGTGCTCGTCAAAATGTTGATCACATTTCAGTGGTGTTAATACTACAAAGTGAAGTATCAATCGTTAAAGTTTTTCCTTCACTTTACAGCAACAGTGTGTGTGTGTTTGTACGTAAACCAATATAGGAGAGTACAAATATCTTCTGCGGATGGAGACAACAATAACACGTTGATGCCGACAAGTAACACTAGACTGCACTTGATAATTGGTTTGAAAAAAACTTAAACAACAAAGTCTATCGGTAAAATTACGACCGGATTCGATTTACCTTACGGGTTAGCAATCAGGCAAATAATAATACAACGGTAGCACTATCAATCATAAGTAATTTGGACACACGTAATTACCCAATTTTAGGTATCAATTGTGCGACAATAACGTTAAAACCTACGCATCAACGGGTTCTCTTGAACAGAAAAAAAATTTAATTCGCAAAGACATTGAACGCTCGTAACTCGTTCATAAATGTACGATTGGCACCCAAGCGACAAATGGACCAACGAACAAATTAACAGACTTACAAATTGGGCTCCAAATTTGCCGATAGGAGACCAAACAATTACGAGTATATTACAGAGAGAAAGATATATACAATAGTATCACGTACGAGACACGGAGTGCACGATTGCACTTTGACAGACGAATGTGCAACTGAAAGTCCACCAGTGAAATGAGTGGCAGGAAGGCAGCCAGCGAGGTGAAGCGACCGTACGAGCTGCGGCCAGAACGCCTGCTTCTCTCTTCGTCGTAACACTACGGCTTTATGGATGCCAGCCCGCGTTCTGGCGTAGCTCGCTCAGCTCTAGCAACGCCATTCATGGCAAGCCATCGCAAATATATCTATTTCAGTGGTGAGTTATAGTTTGCAAGAGCGTACTTTTCTCGTGAAAATAATTTTTTTTTCACGGAAGAAACAGAAATGCATTTAACACTACATAATGTAGGGAAATCCTAAACGTACATAGGAAGTTTGGACTTCATTATAACGGTTTTAACATTTCAAT